>JXSR01S039824.1:77216-92465 GCA_000969725.1 Ophiothrix spiculata | reverse complement strand
ATATGTTTAAAGGGGCATTGGACAAGTTCAGCATCATCCCCAAACTTTTCCCCAAGTATTTTGAGATTTTTACATCATTTGAAGTATTAGCAGTAATAATGAGAGCATGCAAAGTTTCACTGTCAACTTCAAACCCTATATAGCAAAATATTCAGATATTCTTTGATTTTTAATTATCGTTGTCAACAACGATAAATACTGCCCTCTATAGTTGAATTTTTAAAATTGGCCTTTTTAGGAGATCTAATACAAACTCCAAATTTCATTTGATTTATCTGCAATTAAAGATGCGAAAGGAATGTTTTTCAAACAAATCTTTTAATCTTTCTTGATATAAAGCATCATTAAATACGTTCAAAGAATAGCCTCATACCCAAGATCAACAAATCAAATAAAATTCAAATTTTTGACTTTTCTGAGGGTTTTGATCAAAATTTTCCCAATATTTGGTAATTGACTGCTCTTTTCTAACATATGAAGTGTAAATTATCCACAAATAAGATTTCAAAATTTTGTCCAATGCCCCTCTAATATTCCTAATAAGTGTTTTCTATGACTCAGATGAAAATAAGACTGCAATAGTCATATTTGGGATGATTAAAGTAATTTTTACCCAGTTTTAAGACAATTTAATCATTTTTATCATTCACAACCATGTGAAAGTTGATAAGGAATACAAATATTTTTACTCTTATTGTTTTTGCTGTTTCTTACCATTTTGCACATAAAATATTTACATAGAAGTCTACACAATAATGAGTATGTGTGGAATGAGGGCAGTCTCCCCTTCAAAAATAACTGCTCTGATTCTGGCCTGTGAACTGTGTAGAATCAACAGAGGGGGCTATTTCTAGGATTAAAGCTATGCACACAATGTTGTGTCATGTTAAATGTGACCACTCATCTCAAACCAGCTGTAAATGCAGCCTTTGTCATTTTCATTTTTTTAAATATTTGCAAAGACCATGTTAAGTTGTAAGGATTAGAATGACACCACATTGAACTTCACCCAGTTTCCAGATGACAAGTTATGGTCTGTCAAATGTTGCCAGGTAGAAAAAGTTGAAACGGAGATAAACAGGCTCAACGATCAGTAACAGGTGCGTAGCCAGGATTGCGTACTGCCGGGGTGCGGAATATATCCTAGTCCAAAACGGCGAGGGGCACGGGGTGACTAGAGGCACCTGCCTATATCGTGCGGGTCGCCAGATGTATTATTATTAGCATTAATCTTTTTGTTGTTTTCCCATTTCTTTTTCCTTTTTGTAGGCCCCGGGGTGCGCGCGCCCCTTCCGCACCCCCCTGGCTACGCCAATGAGTAAGCCCTATTTTTTCTGTTGATTGTCCTCAGAACATACAGATATACTTCTAATCATATTTCTGATCATTTTCATGAACTAGAAAACATTCGGATTGCAAATCTGCCAAACAATAAATTTCGGCAAATTACAACCTTTCTGTGACCCACCCCATCGAAACCAACAGCTGACAAAGTAAAGCCTTTTCTGAAATACAACTGCAAGAAAATGTCAAGTTGGATATTTGGAGAAATGGGCAAGCGGGAGTACTTCTAAACATTTTGTACATGTATATGCCTGCCGAACTTTGAAAATTGACAATCTAATACCTATTTTTAACTCAAAAAGCCAACTGCACCCATCAGTATGCCAAATTTGATAGAAATGCACCGAATTTCAATTTCAAATTGGGAGATTTTTTAGGAAATTTCCAACAATACACCCGATGTGTACAAACTGGGCACATTTATCAGTAATGAAAACCGTCCTATTGCTACACCAATATCTGTGGAAAACCACCCCAAGAGGCAAGCTTATAAATATATACCATGTCAATGTGAGTACCCCTAGGGAAATGGGTAGGTCTGGAAATGGGTGTATCCAATAAGAAGGAAACTTGGAATGAAGGACAGAGTCAAGTTTGATTATAGTATCAAAATAAATGAGGTAAGAGGTTATCAGAAGGTATAATGTTTTGTGAAAATCATAAATAGCCTCTTTTTTTCGCATTGGGACTTCAGCCTATATGATGCAGCACCTTACCATGATAGATGAATCTCTGTATTGTGCGAATAAGCAGGGTGCATGAATAAACAGGGGGTCACTAATAATATTGTGAGAATAAACAGGGGGTCACTAATAATATTCAGAGAACAAACCGGGGGTAGCTAATATTATTGCATGAACAAACAGGGGGTCACTAATAATATTCAGAGAACAAACCTGGGGTAGCTAATAGTATTGCATGAACAAACAGGGAGTGAATATCTCTACTTAGACAAATGACAACACAATTTTACTTCTTGACATGCATTTTCAGAACCAAAACTATTTAATCCTTTACAAAATGCTAACATTGACAAGCATTGCTTCAGGTAAATGATACACGTAGTAAGGGGGCTAGCATTTTCTTCGGAAGGGGGTGGGTCCCAAAAAAGCGGAGAGACTCGGCAATTTTTTCATGACCCCCCTATCCGAGAGCTGAAAATTTTATGACCCCCCTACCAACACAACCCATTATTTTGTGACTCCCCCTGCAACATATGTTGAAGGAATGAGAATCAACTGAATGAAATTTGACATTGAATACCGCAGGGGCGGTGACTTTTCAGTCTATTCTGACAATTCTTGCAGGTGGAGTCTGAGGGGGATGTGCCCCCTCAGCTTCGGAATTTTTTTTTTGAAATATGACACAAAATGGTGCGATTTCGTTCATACTTAATAACATGAAATATTGACATTTTTTCTTCAAATCAGCATACTTTTATAAATTATTTTGTGACCCCCCTACTTTTGATGAAATATTTTGTGAACCCCCCTATTTTCATGTCAAAAAATCTATGATCCCCCAGTATATTTGGGACCCCCCCCCCTTCAGAAGAAAATGCCAGCCCCCTAAGCCTTACTTAACAACTGGTTGGTTTGATGTGATGATTCATATATATTTAGGTGACATTTATAACAAGATGGTTCGCGAACCAGTAGTCTCGCCTGCGTATCGACCGCCTACTGAATTGACCGCCTTCTTAATCATTCAGTTGTGGGGTGGAATAGGATAGGGTAGGAGTAGGGTATGCGTATTGAGCGCTTTCTTAATTGATTGCTACATAATTATTCAGTGCGTGTTAATTCCCTCAGATTTGGTAAACAAGCACTATGGTCTAAGTCAGAGGTTCATGAGTTATGACTTTGACCTCAAAATGACCTTGGATGACCTCAGGTCAACTTTTTGAACAATTTTGGAAATTTGACCCCAGATGACCTTTTGACCTTGACGTTGGGTCAAGTACTTTATATGGTCTAAGTTTAATCCATGTGGGGTCAGGTGTTCATGAGTTATGAGCT
This sequence comes from Ophiothrix spiculata, assembly GCA_000969725.1. NCBI lineage: Eukaryota > Metazoa > Echinodermata > Ophiuroidea > Amphilepidida > Ophiotrichidae > Ophiothrix > Ophiothrix spiculata. Next base: position 89,103 of record JXSR01S039824.1, on the reverse strand, counting down.
TGACCTCAAAATGACCTCGGATGACCTCATGTCAACTTTTTGAACAATTTTAAAAATTTGACCTCAAATGACCTTTTGACCTTGAATGACCTTCCCCGCACCCCCCAAAAAGAGGGTGCTAATCCCGAACCCCTTCATGTCACCAAGTTTCATTACCATAGCCCTTACGGTTTAGGAGATATACTTAAAATACCAAATCACGCATAAATTATGCAAATTAGGTACTTTATATGCATAGTTTGCGTTCAAATTGTACGCAGCGCCAGTTCAGCTCCAACCCTACCCACTCACCAAATATCATCAACATAGGGCATACGGTTTCCGAGATTTGCTCCGGACAAGAAATGTGGACGGCGGACGGCAGACAAGGAATGGTAATCTCTTCTGAAAAATTTTCATGCAAGACAAAAATGGTCTGGGCTTTCTAACATGTGGGAAATTGATACTTTATGAATTGCCAAATTTGTGAAAAATTTGTTTGAAAGGAAAATGGTATTTTCATGGGCAGCAAGATGACCTGAAAATTAAATTAATGACATACATATTTTTTTTGTCTGGTAGGTACATTCATGATAAGTGTTCAAAAAGTATGTGTCAAAGTACTTTAAAAAATGATACTGAAAATCAAAGAATATAATTTTGTATTAGTAATGGCGATGACATTGCACCTCACCTTCACCATGTCCATTGTCAACAGCACATGATCATACAAAGGGCACATACTCGACTAAACATGTTCTACTTCTACGCTTATTCTCATCAAAGCCTTTTCAGCATCTAGATGAGCTCTCTGGTCCTAGAGAGATGATATACGTTTGAAGGTATAGTGACTATGCACTCTGGTCCTAGAGTAGATGAAGTATTTTGACATACGGTCACGGTTGCCGGGGAAGGTTCCCCTACTCTTATTTCGAACAGCCGTAGCCTAGCCCGTGACGTTCTTTTACATCAGACAGTGTGTCAGGAACACTTCAGATGGGACCAACGGCCTTACGTGCCCTCCGAAGCACGAAGCAAGTAGAGCAAAGTTTCTTGCTTAAGGAAACAAGGAGACGTACCGAGAGCCGAGACAGGGACTCGACCCCACTACAGACGAATGCATTTGATTATGAGTCCAACGCTCTAACCACTCGACCACGCTCCCCTCAACTCATTGAAAGAACACATTAGTAACAAAATGAAATAATAAAATTTTCACTCAAAACGGAGCTAAAAGAGTGAACTTCACTCCCAATGAGTGAATGGTCACTCTTTAAAGAGCTGAATGAAGGACAATCATTTTAGAGTGGTTGTTCACTCCCACTGGGTTTTTTACACTTTTGGAGTGAAATTTCAGTTATTTCTCTCTTTAAAAAATCACCTTCACCTTGTTTAGGCTTTCGCCAAGGAAACCCAACTTGGTACTTGGTACCAAGTAAGCTGAAAGAAGCTTATCACAGGGCTCCAAGATGTTTTTTTAAATTCAGTTTTGAATGCAGGAGGAAGACCGGAGCACCTGGAGAAAAACCTTATATCTATAATTAACATACTCCCGCCGTTGATGGGGTAAATCCACATAATCAGTCGGTGAATCGGAACTCAGAACCAGGCCAAGTATGATAAATACACTACTTGATCTTGCTCTGAGTTCCGTTCTCCGTCCGATTCTGTGGATTTACCCCATCAACGGCGGAAGTATGTCAATTATAGATATGGTCTATAGAATGGAATAAAAACACATAAACACACTTAAAAAACATCTAAAAAGTTTTCACTGTTTGAAGATTCGGTTAATTTTTCACTAGATTAGAGAGCATACATTTTAATCATGACTATTTTCCTTTTCCTTTTGACTGCTGATTGGTAAAATAAATCTGATTGTATGAATAAACATCTGGTTGATGCTATCTAAATCAACTGTATTAACACAGGAAAACATTCATCATATTGCTGCATAGGAAGGAAAACTCAACAGTATGCAGCTGTCAGCTGATTTTTTCAATTCTCAAAATCTGGGGTCAAAACATGATGCTAACGTTAAAATCTTTAAAAATTCAGTGCCTTTTAGATTAGAAAATTGTGATTTCCAATTGAGATTTGTACCAATCAGGGACATCATTACAATCACTGGCAACAAGCGTTAGTCTGCAATATTATTAAAAGTCTACACTGTCACTAAAACATCACAAAATCACAATCTTTCAAACATATTATGTATCATGAACAATCCTGATGAATCTATTCCAATTATTTAATAGTTAGTATAATAAAAGCTTCGATGTTATTGTTATGACACATGATACGCAACCTGACACAGCGATTTGAGCCTGATAAACTGAAGAAAATTGTCAATTAATTTATGAAAAAAAAACCTTTCTTAAAAATCATAATCTTGCCATCCATGACTCACTTCAGTTAAAAATGATGCACATGACAATGTAAATGATACATGATATTTGGTAAAAATTCACACAAAATCCAAGAGAAAGGTTGATTGAACACATGTAAGGGTTAACCGTTTTAAAAAGTTTGTAAACGTTTACGCCAGTTTCATTCGTGTACACGCTTATACACATGTACACGGTCCTAACGTTTTTAAAAGCATGGATGAGTGGATTGATATGTGTGCCCACTATCCATTGTCCTACTGTCAGACATATGGCAAAATGAAAGTTATTTCTATGGTAGTTACTTTTAAAATATTGGCAAACATGATTATCAATTAACACATTTTACTGATTTTCCTTATTTACTTCATCAATACATCCGAAAATAATAATAATAAAATAACAATAATGAGAGATTTTTGAGTGCTCATAACAAAGAATCCGCTTAGTGCTGTACATAGAAACAAAACCTAAAAAATATACAACTTTTACAAATACAAATTCTTACAAACAGAATCATGAAGGAGAAAAATATGGTATCATGCAAAGAAACCAAAAACTTGACAAGTATATACATTTCAAAAAATTGAGTGAACATTTGGTGGAGATATGAGGACAGAAAAACTGATGCAGAGTTGAAATCAGCTGAGTATTTTTTTTTTTTTTTGAGTTTTTTACTTAGAGGGCTGAAAATTCAAATCAAAGCCTCAACATACATTTTTGGTAGGTGTGTGACAAAAAATGTAGTTATAACCAAACAATTAAAACAAATGTAGGCATGAGGTATATAAAACAAATATTAGCTGCTCAATATTTGGACAAGGGTGGAAACTAGCACCACAGGATGGTTGTAGTAGGTTACAGACAACACCTAAGGCCTGTCGCACTTAATGTTTAGTTTCCGCCCGCCCCAAATATCCAAAATTCCCAAGTAATTCATTATTTGAGATGGTTTCATTATTTTTTAATATTTTAAAAGACAAAAGGCAAAGTATTTATGGCTCAAAATAACAGGCATCTCCCCAACTGTTGATATAAAACAGGTTTCCATGGGGTGGGTGCATGGCACATGAGTAATAATGAAAATATAGGCATTGTATAATAGGCCTACTCAAAATAGCTGATGCTGGTTTTGTTCATGGCAAATAATTTTTGACATTTTTTCGCCCAAAATTGAAAGTTAAAAATGGAAAAAAATGCAGTGCATAATGTTTCTGTGCATACACAAACACAAAAAAAATACTGGTATGTGATTTACTGTACTGTATGGATACTAATACTATGTCAATTGAATTATCTCACACAATTAGCTCCTACAAAAATAATGAATAATGAAAAGTGACCGCCCCTCTTTTGTAAAAGCTGCAACAGGAAACTAAAAATTGAGTGCTAAGGGCCTAAGGAGTGTAGTTTCCAACATCATCTTCGTCCAATAATATTAGACAAGACCTTTGTGCTAGTTACATGTTTCAACTGATATCTGTGTCCAATATCTCTGGAACTGTTGACACAAAGAGTTACTACTTACATAACCAATGATAACATACAAGTAGACATTCTGTGGTTTAAGGTTCTACTTTATGTTTCCAAGTTCAAATGAATCCATCTACATGGTGTAGCAAACAAAGAGGCAGCCATTAAAAAGGTCCTGGGTTCGAGTCCTGCACCCGGCGCTTTATGTGCATTTGGTTTTCAGTCCATTCTCGCTTCCACAGGTTTTTCTCTGGGTACTCTCCGGTCTCCCTCCTGCATTCAAAACTGAATTTAAAAACATCTTGGAGCCATGTTGAAGATAAGCTTCCTTTAGCTTACTTGGTACCAAGTACCAAGTTGGGTTTCCTTAGCGAAAGCCTCAACAAGGTGATTTTTTTCAAGGTGAAAGCCTCAACAAGATGATTTTTTTAGGCGAAAGCCTCAACAAGGTGAATTCTATAACGTGTTAAAATGAAGCGCCTCCTGTCACCCATGACTTTTGATCTTTTGATCTTATTGGGCTTGTTTTGGGTAGATATTTCCCTCCAAATGGTTTGGCTTAAATGTGCTTACTTTTTCTGCTATAGCTATTTGTTGAATTAAATTTGGGATCCCGAATTTCATTCCATAGGAAAGCACGCATGTGCTTTTTATCCATTTTTTTGACAAAATACACTTGAAAACACTTTTAGATAGTCACATTCCTTCATTTTATGCTGTTTTACTATAAACCATTTTTGATCAAAATCTTGGAGTATTGCTTTAAGAAGAAATATTTCAGATTTTTGGCTATCAAGCTAAGATCACAAATGGTAATTTTCTCAAAAAATAACGATTATGGCAAAGAGTCAACAGGCAGGAAAACAATTACTTATTTGTTCAAACAATTCTTATTTGCTTAAACAACCAATTGAAAAATCATTCTTGTAATGCTAAACTCACTTTGACTGAAATCAACACCCATCTTAATTAATTGAACTTCATATCCTTCCTGAATTCGTGATAACTCACTTGGCAACTAGCCTTTAAATTACAACATATCAAAACAAATTATGAATGAATACTAGCATTCTCAAAATAAGAGAATATTAAAAATTTGTGAAATTGGCGATGTTAGTCTCAAATACCAATAAAACGTAATCAAAATCTATCTTTGAAGCAGATGCCTCCACTTCCAATACACTTCCATATAGTGTCTGACCAATTTGACCGGATGGATCGGAATTAATCGGACCGATTTTTAGCTTATCGGATCTGAATCGGAATCACAAACAATCTATATTCTGCCGTTCTTATACACCGATTCAATGAACCCTAGAAAAAATGCAAAAAAATCTAGTTAATTGCATCTTCAAGTACCAACCAGATTCACCAGAACCAACAGGCAACATCAAATTAATGGAATCGTTAGGTCTCATATTTTGCCTAGAATTAGTGGTGGGTTATACAGGGGTCAAAAAAGGGTCATGTTTCAAATCACTTAGGGTAAATGCTCATTTGATGCAGCATGATCTCCTGAGCATTTTGACACCTTTTTCATTGAAATCGACCAAAAAATGAGACAGTGCGGGCCAAAAAAACAATTTCGAACAGGGGGGTCAGAAGGGGGGTCTGAAATGTGAAATTTGACCATTGCTTGAATTCTACAACATATTTTAACAATGTTGGGGTGCATATTTATGTTTTTGAGGTCAAGGAATCCATTTTTCACATTTTTGAATTGGAATTTGGATTTTTTGTTTTCGTAAAATCTGTCATTTTATGCAAATTTAAGCCACGAGGGCGCTTTGCTGGCCACGCCTTAGCGTAACTCATTTTGAAACATTTTTCGAGGTAGAATTGAAGATTAACATTCCCTTATTATTTTCTAATTTAAGTTTCAGCATGAAGCTCTGTTTCGTTTGCTCGTGGTACCATTTTATTACTTTTGAAAACGACTGCATTGAAAACACAGGGAACAAAAGTTCGTTGACCTACACACAAACATATGGCACAGAATTGCGTAGTTCTGTGTTTCACTTAAATTGGCGCCATGACCAAACAGTTTGGTTTAGAGAGCTCAAATTTACTGAGCAGATACTATCAATGATTATCTATTGTTTGACGTTCAACTTATCGCAATCGGAATGTCCATCTTCGTTTTATCGGCAAAAGCGCCTTCATAGCCTAATTTGACCTAAAATGGTAGTTTTTACACTCGCGAAAAGTCTGATGTTGACAAAACTCGTACAAATGGATTATATACCCCAACATTGCTAAAATATGGTATAGAATTCCAGCAATGGTCAAATTTCACATTTTCAACTGAACCCTCTACTCGAAATTTTGTTTTTCGGCCCGCACTGTCTCATTTATTGGCCGATTTCAATAAAAAAAAAAGGTGTCAAAATGATCAGGAGATCATACTGCATCAAATTAGCTTTTCCCCTAAGTGATTTGAAACATCACCATTTTATAACCTACCACTACTAGAATTAACAATGACAACCACATGATACGTAAATAATCAACGGAATTTCGCTGATATTGCGTTAATGTCCTAATGTTAATGTTAAAGAATAGCTAAGAATGTTGGAGAATCGGAATCGGAATTGGCCGATTTGAAGCTATTGAACTAAGATTGGAATCAGCCGATTCCGATCTTGGGTAGATCGGTCAGACACTACTTCACTTCCATATTGATTGTTTGCTTCTAACTATCTGGATACATGCAAAGACTATTAAATCTGCGGTCTTCCTTGTAATTGAAATCAAATCTATATTTTTATTATGAAAATTCATGCTCATACTTTCTAAACAAATTTGTTTTTTGCATTTTATCTACCACCATAATTAATGACACGTACTTGAGACCAAATGCACCTCTACCACAAATGCATAACTGTAGACTAGAGCGTCCACTTGAGGCATACCACGTAATAGTCTTGAGCAAGTTTCACTTAGCTTGGATATGGTGCTCTGCACCACAGTCTATTTATTTGGATATTGGAATTAGATTGTAGAGACATTACTAGACAGAGGGGGCTTGGTCAGTGACTCTCCAGATATTCAGAGTATGCATCGCCCCAAGGAGCATTTGCACAGGGGACCAATAGCTTTACGTGACTTCCAAACCACTGACCAATTAGAGTAAAGTTTCTTGCCCAAAGAAACAATCAAAGTTTCTTGCCCAAAGAAACTAGCAGACATGATCCGACTGGCAGAGCCGCCACTGGGCCTTGAACCCACAACCCCTGTATTACGAGTCCCGTGCCTCAACTGCTGTGGGGAGGAATGATCAGGGAATCAATAGACAGACGGGATGTTTGTCAGTGGTGTTGGTCGAGGGATCTGGGCAAGATTTATAATGCATGGACCATTCAACACTTCATATTGTTGTTCTAATATCCATGTAGATATACCCCTTTTAGTGAAATAATAATTTCTTGTAAAACAACCACAGCATATTTATATATGAACTTTGGCAGCAAAACTATACAGCAGGATCCATATAGTAAATTATTTTAAATAATGTTCATGAGTGATAAACATTTGTGCAGGAATTGAGCAATAATGACAGTGTAACCACATCCAGCCAAGATTCCCCAAAATAAACCGTATCTCACTTCCTCTGCTATCCAATACAATCTCACAGAATCATGGGCAATGGTTGAAGAAACTTCTTCTCAACTTGTTGTAACTGGTTTATACAGAATTTAAGGGACTAAACCAGATTTCTCTTCATAGATTCAGTCTTTTATTTTACGTTAATATAAAAAACAAATGTGACCATCCATCCTAAACCAGCCGTAAATGCCACCTCTCGTCATTTTCACTTTTTTAATTATTTGAAAAGAAGATGCTTTAAGGATTAAAAAATGACACCCTAACCCTAACCCCACTAGAACTCACTAAAGCTCACTGTCAAAAATCACCAAAATGCGCCTAAGTCCAAATACGTCATAGACGCGGGTTGCATATGGGGACGAAATCGCTGTCCGGGCAGCAGCCCCGTGGTGGCCTGCTAGTGGTGTGCCTTGCTTGGGAAGTCAGAGGTCATGGGTTCGAATCCTGGTGAAAACATGCTTTTTTTCCTCCTATAACGTAGTTGGACTCAGGCTAGAAAACGGAGCACCTCTCAATTCAGGGTTAGGGTTAATGAACTTAACAAGATTTCCAGAAGTCAAGTTATGGTCCATCAAAGGTTGTCAGGGAGTAAAATGTATATCTGAGATAAACTTGTTCAAAGATCAGTAAGCCCTATTTTCTGTTGATTATCTTAAAAATATGCAGATTTATTTCACATTTCCTGAAGTTTCTGGCATTTACGGCTTATAACTTCATTTGTCCATTTTAATGATCACTTCAAATACAATGAAAAGACAGCCATTTTTTTTATAATGGGCCTAAATGTTTCTGGTAATAAAAAAATTTATAAGCATATTGCTTCTGGCTAAAAACCCAAGCATTGATCAGGATTTAAACCTGGGACCTCCCTTTTTATTAATTTTCATTAAGTGAATATTATCAAGAAGCTAAGTGGTACCGAATAATATCAATCTATAATAAACTATGTGGTTACATACTCTATCATTTCAAATAGGTGTCACAGGGACATCGTATTTTTCCAAAAGGGGGGCATAATTTATTAGAAGGCAGATTTTCTTCATCAAAACTGCACTAATTAGCTTAGATACTACAGCAACATTACTAGATACAATTACTACTACAAAACACAGGTGTGAAAATGTTTGTTTTATTTCCAGGATTATAACGTCATTTATTGACTTTTGGCAGTATTTTCAAATCACATGATTATGGTAAGTTTAATGACATAAGAAATAGCTTTGGCAGGAAAGTTTTAAGCATTTATTAGAAAAGGGTCATCTATTGGTTATGATACTAAGGTATGCACATGCTTATTCCGTATAACTCTTCTGGTCGATATGCAGCACACGGTTCCTTTGCGTTGTACTACACACTTGGAGATATGCATGCAACCGTCTGTTTGTCCAGGAAACCATTTTGTCCAAGAATAGTCCAAACATTGTTAAGTGTTCAGTAGTTGAACCAAAACGATTGAACCTCAAGATTTATCTTTCAACCTCAATGACTCGTTCATGTCTAGCTAGAAACTGATGAATAATACCACAACTCTTTCCTTTGGTATTCCCCATTTAAATCTACCTTCTTCATGATTTATAGTAGGCAATGGTTTAGCCAGAGCGCCGTCCAGCCGTCATTTGGACAGCTGATTACAAAAATGGACGCCCTGTAAAATGCAAGGGCCGTCCAATAAGGCATCAATTTTTTTTTAAATGCTTTTTACCATATGAAATTTTATGTTGAATTTTAGAACTTATCTTCAAAATCATCAGGATTTATCTTCAATAATCATCATCCCAAAATCTGATCAATTTATTGTACTTAGCGAACTTTTAAATAGGCTTTATACCGCGTTTGTTCTTCGTTCGTTCCCCGGTGAGTCGCCATGTTGTATACTTGTTTACAAACTAGCGAGAACGTAATCCTCGTCTTCTTTGTCAAGTAGGAATATTAATCATAATGTGCATGCTGACGTCACAGTCACGATGTCTTAATTGAAGTCGGGTCTGGTCGGAACGTTCAAAGTTTGCCTTGTTTGTCAAGATGAAGAGACGACAAACTTAGTTGAACTCATTTTTTAATCGGTAAGTAGCGTAAGTTTTATTGTCATTAATTAATAGAAGTTAGCATATAGCAATGAAAAAGTTTTTTTTAATATAAAGCAAGTGAAGTAACCATTGTTTTACTTTTGTTAATAGTTGCATTTTATGTCTAAAAAGGTCCTTCTTGAGCAAAATTGCTATTTAAGTAAATAGTTGAATTTGATGTTAGAAATGCCTCTCCTGAGCCCTTCAAATTGCTGAAATCTAAGAGCTCCTGGGGACACTACCCCCTGGACCCCTGGCCTTTTGAATTTGGACACCCTAATTTCAAATCCTGCCTAAACCCTCGATAGTAGTATCACTATTGGTTACATAGCAGAATGGGCACATGTGAATAAAATCACTTCTTGGACATAAATAGTGTGGGTTACATTGATTTGGATGCAAGAGGTTTTGGGTTAGAATCTCAGGAGAACTTCTCATTTGTTATCTTTGAATGAAAACGAGGCAGTAGGATTAAAGATGATCATTTTAACATATTAAACTCTAATTTCTAACCCAGTGGGCCACTGAGCTATGTTGATGTACACATGCGTGGACAATAAAACATGGAAAAATGAGTCATTTTTTCCTGAACAACTCGGAAAGCACTGCATGTGTTTAGGGGTCTAAAACCACTGATTTTCAACAAAAAAGGGGTGTTTTCTTCAAAACAAAAATATAAATGTCCATGAAAAAGGGTGTTTTTGGAAACATAAATTAAAAATCTAACTTTTAGGGAGTAAAAGTTAGAGTATTATTGCACATATATCCTTGTTTCGGGTATTTCTTCAAGGGAAGCTAAAATATGTCTACAGGATATTTTGTAAGCTATATAATGTTCACGCATGTGTACATCAATATATCAGTGCCCCCGGGCTTTCTAACCTGAACAACACTGAATCTAACAACATCCCATTACCAGGGTTATAGTTGGGCAACTTTTAGTACCGGTGAAATGTATGCAAAATCGTATAAAAAATTAATAATATTTTTTCACTTTAACAATTAAATTCCCCATTGATTTTTTAAGTTTTGAGACTGTATGGAGTGCTAGGTATTTTGACTTAAAATCAATGTTAAGTGCTTGGTGGAAATTGAGAATGCTTGGTGGGTCTGCCTGCTATTGCCCATTGTAGCAAGAACCTTGCCTACTATACATGTAAATAGATTCAAAAAAATGAAGAAAACCACTTTTGGAAGCAAGTACTGGGGATGTACTGGGGAAAATTGACCAGTCATCACGATTATCTTGCCTGAGCCTTGTCGGGTGATTAAGAATTGAAAATGCATATAGAGTTGCATAGAAGCTCAATAGTTTGAATATTCTTAATGCAATTTTCAGGGTGCTTGTTTTGAAGAAGAAGTCAAGTGAGAATTGCTTTTGTTACAATATGGTTTAAGTCAAAATGTTGGAACCCCCCTCTATAAATTGGGATGTTTTCTGACTGAACACTACTTGCTGCTGTGAGCCTGCAAATTGAACTAGTCATATCCCTTCAGATTTTAAACAGACTTGAAACCTTGCAAAACTTTTCTTGATAAAGTTTATATGAAGGGTTTAGAAAATGTCACAAGAGGAAGAAACTGGATTTTCTTCAAGACAGTTCACTGAAACAGCACAACCAAGACCATGTGTTTTCGAAACATCCTACATGTACTACATGTAAAGCAGAGATATAATGGTTTGGGTGCTTGTGATCTTTATGATAAACCCAACCTTTAAGAGGAAATCTGGTTAATAACTCACCGAAATCATCAATGACGAAGTCAAACATCATCATTTTATATCATGGAATCTGTCATAAACTGCTTCGATAGATGTATGTCAAATGATCCATAAAAATCCACTACAAGACTATGTAGAACAAATGTTGTATTAAATCCACTGTCAGTACGAATGTTACGACAACATCTCAGCTAAAATCAATCCAGTTTAATGCACTCAATGGTTTAAGATCCGTTTCAAATCCGTTAAGGTTAGGGTATTAATCCTCTCAAAAACTAAACAAAAACTCACAAGAGTTTGTGATAGTATTCCAGATGGATATGTTTCCAATCCACTGTTTATTACAGTACTCAGCTTTGTTGCTTTTACCAAATAATATCAATCTATCAATTTTCCCCATAAGATTCCAACAAATCCAATAGCTTGTGAAATAATATCACTTTTGATGTATTATTATTCCATAGAGATCCACTACACAATCAAAAGTATACTCCAATCAGATCGAATATTGAATGTTCAACTTCAAATTCTCACATGTAGAGAAATTGATCACACATTTCAATGGATAAAATACAAAGTGCACAATTGCCCAGTAAAGTGGGTGGATAAATTCCTTATAATATCAGCTGTGTTCTGAACTTAAGTAATGAAAG
>JXSR01S039824.1:45060-59511 GCA_000969725.1 Ophiothrix spiculata | reverse complement strand
GATTTTGCATCATTCAGTTCTGGAATCTATGGGTCTTGAAGATTAAGAATCAGTCAAGAACAATTGTGCAGACTCCATTTTGCACCTTTTCTGTTTTCCCACAGACTACTTGAATTATTACCATGGTCACTGTAAAATTACTATTTATCCTGACATGTCTAATAAAGCCAATTATTTCAAGGTACGAAAACTATATATAAACATAAAAAACTACAACTAAATGAATTCTTTATCATGTAAATGAACAATGATTAATTGGTACATTAGACTAAATCGAACAAAACGAGTAAGTAACGTGACTGTATACGAAAAACAACTTCTCATCAAGTCCTTTTCTAATTCAGTTGAATTTACAGAGATAACTTCAAATGCAAATACCAAAGCGCCAGATTTGGCGCATGCACCTCTAGTTGACAAGCACGGAGTACCTGAATGCGTAATATTACCATCTCCATATATTATGCATTCAATAAAAATAGAAGACTTTGTCAGATTATTATGTCAGATTAAAGTGGATCAGGTTACGGAAAGTCTCGCGAAGTGACGCTATTACGTCTGCTTTTAGGTTCTCCTTCAATAAAGTTAACTCTAATCCGAGAAAATATCAACGCTGCTGATTCATAACATGGGTCGAAGAATGTATGGATGCACATGGACCAAACTTTCCTGATGCATTGGATCTCAATAATGTAAGCTTTCAGGCAAGGTACCACGTACCAGATGTGCCAAAACGTGAGCAAAGCGAATGCAAGGCCCCAACAAAAGGCAAATGGTATGCCACAGATAAGGGTACAGATACGATAACACCAGAATTTGGAACCAACGTAGCATTTGTAAGAGTTAATCCATACTGTTGGGTAACTGTGGACGCCTTTGGGTTCAGCAAATACCTCCTCCCATGATACCTGTGCATAAATAGATAAAAAATTATAGATAATTGCAATTTTGTTCTGAAGGATAATTGACTGTACAGAACAGGGGAGAGACTTTTTTTAGAGACTTACTATTGTTTTTTGGATAACTTTGATCTAGCTTACGTATCTCTAGACTATGACCAGCTAATATATATTAAGAACAGCAGTTTAGCATGATGAAGATTTAGCTTTTTGAATGATAATCACAATCACAAAAATAGCTTCCTGACTTCGCGTTATGCAATACGTATATAATAGTGTAGAGAGGAAGATTCTTCTTCTTCTTCTTTTTTCTTCTTCTGGTGTATTCTTCTTCTTCTTTTTCTTCTTTTGGTGTCTTCTTCTTCTTGTTCTTCTTCTTGTTCTTGTTCTTCTTGTTCTTGTTCTTCTTGTTCTTGTTCTTGTTCTTCTTCTTCTTCTTCTTCTTCTTCTTCTTCTTCTTCTTCTTCTTCCATTGAAGTGCGGACTCATATGGGCGAGGATGAAACGAACTGTATCATGACGCCTACCTATTATGCTATAGGAGAAAATGCATCAAACTTAACTTTACAATGTGAGCTAAAACACAATTTTTCCAGCCTTCAAATCAGGGTAATCCGTCTGTGCTTGTACCATTCACATGCATTTCATCTTTATTTCCTGCTCAGCACACTCTATATTTTATAGTTCACATACTACGCTATGATTGGGGCCTTGTTTTTAGTTTAGTGTCATCTCTGTTACTCTGTGGTACAGGTTTTATAAAACAAGCACTCAAGATCGTTCATGCAGTTAGCCTCTGATTCTTTTATTGATCATCAATTACGACAACTGATAAAAACCTTTTCACGTTAAATAAAAGCCTAGTGACCTCGTTTTTTGGCATAGGGGTAATTGTAATTGTATATCAAATGAAACATTCAGAGTCATTTTTGGAAATACTACATATGAAAGCTACTCCTTTGTGAGTTTCTAAGTGAGGATTTTAGAGGTAATAATAAATAGCTGCCATATGTAAACCGGGTCTGAATCGCAAAGCGTGAAAAACCTGTCGCAGCTTCGGTGTATTTTTATCAAAAAGAGTTGTGTTTTACCCCATAAACGTTGGTATCATTGTAATCTTGACAAAATAAGCTACATTATGATATATATTTCATAGTACAATGTCGAATTCGTGACGAGATATTGATGTAGAAAGTCAATGTTTTACGCAAGTCAGCTTTTCACTCAGCCATGTAACATCTCATGTTGATCGAATGCGTTCACAAATTACTTCACATTAAAGCTTGAAGTCTATATGCTATCGGATGAAACAAGTTTTTTGATCTGTTGATTTTTCTACTTTTTCTAAAATACGCCAAACCTCAACCAATCGTATAGCATTTGGTTTTACATAGCGTTAAGCGAAAAACTCCCGGATGTAGATTGGCCTGTATTTTAATAGCCAATCAGCGAGGCGTATTAAAGGTGCAATTCATGATTTTGATGTGGCCTCTTTTCTAGCTAAATAAAAAGAAGAGCACAACATAAACATATGCTGACAATTTCACTTGATTCCGGCCGTTCGTTTCCAAGTTACAAGCTTTTCAGCATTTTGAAAATCCCCATTGACTACTGTGTTGTAATTACTGTCGGGGCCCCGACAATAATTAGAAGATGCTCTAGACTATAGCATTCATAAAAGAAAAAAAAACTTTTTCTGATCAGGCTATAAGAGTTTCAGGGCCCAATTTATGGAATTCATTAAACAAAAACCTAAAACTTTGCAAAAGCACCAAACATTTTAAAAATATGTACAAAACTGAATTACTATCAAAGTACATATGATTTGATTTTTTCTTAGCTTTTGGGCATTTCTTGTCTTTATTTGTTTGTTTCCGATTAGCTTATGTAGTGTATTTTGATTTTCCTTGTTTTAATTTTTGCTGTATGGGGATGATCCCTACAGGCCTTTTTGGCCTTTTGATCATTCCTACAATATCATGTTTTGTTTGTTTGTTTGTTTATGCCAATTTTAATGTATTTTATATGTGTGATAATTGTGATATTGTGAATAAATTTGAAGTTGAAGTTGAAGTTGAAGTTGAAAATGACACATTTTCTCACTTTTCTCAAAAATGCAAGCAATGCAAAAATGGTTTGGGGATCGTAACATATACCACTTGAGGATTCTTATAAGCTAAAAAACTCAAATTTGATAGAGGTGACCTTGAGGGTGAAGAGTGGATCATGAATTGCCCCACACTGCTGCGGTGTCGGGCTGTATAAATCGTTTAATATAATAAAAATGAAACGTATGTGCATTATGTAGACCAAATCGAGATTTATATAGTTGTTGCTGTTATACTAAAGATTTATTCATACAACTTCTTTATACCAGCAAATACAAACTCACTTTGACGAATTCGTTCATCTCAGTAGGGTCTCTGTCCATGAGATCCAGAGCCTCAGGAACAGGTTCTTTGACATCTTCAAGATCTGCGTTAATGTCTCTCAGATCTTCATCCAACGTCTTCTTATTCTCGCCGCTTGCCATGTTGCTTCTGACAAAAAAGTACATTGATGATAAGACAAGTAGCTACAAATTTGATTGTTAAGATATCGTTTGGTGCAAATATTGTTTGTTGAGCAGTCTTTCTTAAAACATCAAATAACTCCAACATTGGCAAAAATACAAAATGTAATGTGTTATTAAATTCTTCAGCATTACAAGTTACGGCTTTTTGAATAAATTCTTTCTGTCAAGTTTGGAAAAAAATGGTGAGCATATACAGTGCAAGTATTGCGCGCTATTTTGTTTGAATCGTATAAGGCTCATTCCAGTGAAAACTAAACCTTTTTTAATTTTAATCAAAAAATTTGCTTTTTTATTCAACCATATGAGCAGTTTTTTCAGTCATATGTTTGTTACTCGGCATGTGAAAAGTATTTTCTAATCAGAAATTTTGAATTTTTTCTACCCATGCATGAATGAGCACATGCTTTCATTCAAAAATGTCACAAACGTTACCAAAAAGTTACACCAAAATGTCACAAACGTCACCAGACGTTACCAAACAAAACATTGCATTTAAAGAAATCCTGACGATAGAATTTCCTACCACTTTTATGAACTATTTGTAAATATGTTACCAATCATCTGTGAAAAGCGCAATAAAAATTTCGCTAACATGTCAGAGAAATTTTACTTTGAAGTCATTTGGAGCAAAAAACCATTTCCGTGCGAGGTCACAAACGTTACCGAACGTTACATGAACTATATTCAGTATTTTGAAAATTATTTTAATCTTTAAACACCTGCATGTCTTGATCCCACCAGTGAGCATCATTATCAACAACAAACTCGTTGATATAATGTTAATGCTAGGTTATGTGGCCATTTATAAGTGAAATTTTCCAATTTTTCGATCACAAACGTTCCTTTGGAATCACCCATACTATGTGAGACTCAATATTTTTATACCATATCATTTTTGGAATCATTGGAAACATAATGGGCATCAATCTTAAGAATATGATGATGTAGATGATGAAAATGAGGATGAGGATGATGCTGATGATGAAGAAGAAGATGATCATGGTTGATGATGATGATGATGATGATGATGATATTACGAATTCATGCAGGCCTGAATTCATGATCTATTCAATCGTGGTAGATACCGCTGGATACCATCATACCGGTGTAAAATCTTAGTCTTCATGGAATCCAAGCCCACTTCCATAGGCCGTATCATAACGCCGTTAACTTATCATGCTAATGTTGCGTGAGAGTTGTTAGCCTATTATACTTTGCTGTACTAAGCCGGACAATAAGAACAGGGGGTTAGCGTTTCTAGTACACCGTCCAAAAGCTTCCAAACTCAGTTCAGTAATTAGCTGTCATTGTATATACGCCCATGATAAAATATGCTTCTTTTCTTACCTTGGTATAGCCTCCTAGTTTATATTTTGGTGTGTTTTCTAAAGTTATGCAACAACATCAACGGTATAATTTTACGGTTGGTAGTATACTACTGCTCAAAATTCAGGATTACTTTGCAGCATTTTGTAGGATCAAAGCCCGGGGATCAAAGCATCGTTAGACTGTAACCTCTAACCTCTGCCTTGGCAAGCCTCTCACCAAACCCATGCACAATATTTTGCATAAACACATTTGCAGATTGTATAACGTAACATATGTTTGCATTTAGTTCAATATTAATCTTTGCATTTGTAATTATCGTTGGCATTCCCATTCAGTATACCACCAGTCAGGTTGACCGTAGTTCAATTTACTTAGTGCACACACATATTATTACTGATAAACTAGGTTGGTCAGGTGTATATATTGATATTCGTATGGACTAAGCCATACAGAACTATGAACATCACCTTCGAACATCAAATGCTCAACTACATCCACATTTTCTTTTCAAATCCTTTTAATAATACATATTCTCCTGTAGTTCTCTTTTTGCTTTGTATGCAAAAATAACGATGCCTCATAATGCATACTTACCACTCGTTTCTGTATATACCAGCCAATAGACACTCCTACTGCGACCAGTGTCCGTGCAAATCAAATCATTTTCACTTGACGTTGTCGCCTTTGACCTTAACAATACTACGAACAATTTTCTATTCATCAATTTACTTTTATTTTTCAAGACCAGTGCATTGAATAAAATATTAAATATACCATTTTATTCCATTTGTTAGCAAAATTCCTTGTGCTCACTTTAAACCTGAATCGTACCGTACACGATTTAATCAACTGGAGCATTTAAAATTGCATTTGTAAGAGTAATTTTTAATGTCCTTCCTTGTCTTTTATCTGTAACCAGCTCACCATTCAACCCAATCCTATTCTTTACTTTCTCTTAGCCTTATAACAAACATGCTTATGATTTCTAGCTATTTTCCACATGATTTTTCTATCTCCACTCAACATTCACTTCTCTTCTTGGTTATAGCGAATAAAGCTGAATAAGCAACAACATGTATAGTGATTTGGAACTTGTTGTAAATAAAATAAAAACCAAACCAAACATGAACTTGTCTGAATCTTCCTTATAGGATAACATCATCATAAAGTAATATCAAATTGTACGTCTTACACATTGAATATATCACTTAAATAATCTGAGGTATAGGAACTAATAGTTGAGTTAAGCTTTCATATGATATCAACATCGTGTCGCGCTGAAGTTCTTGATATCATTTTGGATTCTTGATATCTTTTTGACACCTGAATAAATTATCCAGCAATGAGAAAATAGAGCAAATAAATGCAACCATAAAACGCCAATAAAATGTACTATTGTTTAACACTCAGGCATGTCGGGTAAAAATGTAACTCTGTTCGCTCTTACTGTGAATGTGAATCCCTTCGCCTTATATGGGTGTATACGGTTACTTCGATTGAATATAAAAATGTACTTATTTTAGATATTTTGGAGGTAACTGTGTCTATCGGTTGTGTGCCCATGAATTGTTTGAATGAATAAATAAAAATATTCTTTTAATTCTGTTTCATTACTGAGAGAGCTCGAAGATGAACAGGATTCACAAAGTATCCAGTTATTCACGTAACGCTGTAAGCTGCTGTACATAACCAATGTTGCTTTAATATACGTAGTGATATTAGATTTGTAATTTCAGTATTTGAAGAGATTGTTTCCAAAAGGGAATAACTCCAAAAAAGTGAAATGGGAGAAACACACCATTTTTAATTACAGGACCATTTGATATTTAATTAAATTGTGATGGGGGGTTAAATGTTAGGTCATACAGTAGTGACAACAAACCAATCGGTTTGAGAAATCTCAGAGATCACGTTTAATTGTAATTAATCTTTTATTATTCAATTTTTGGTGGATTTATTCCCTTTTGGAACAAAAATGTTGAATTTCAGTGGAGTTAATGCCTTTTGGAACGAAAAATTGTCATTTTGGATCAAAAATCACACAGTAAAGCATACCAGAAAAACCCATTATCGAAACTGAAGGTTTTTCGGAAAAAGAGTTTTATTCCATTAAACTAAACCGGTTAAACTGCCCATTGGTACTAATAACTCAAAAAAAGTGGAGTTATTCTCTTTTGGAATTGAGCTCTTCATTTTTACAACAAACTGTTTTAACGGTTTACTACTACTGGAATAATTCCGATTGGATGTGACCCGTAAGGACTCCAAATGGTGTTGTTTTCAACACTATGTTTTTTGCAATGTGTTAAATACGAGTGTTTCAAAATTTCCAGTGGATTAACTTGGTTAAAAAAACGTTTCATGCCATCGACATCTAAAATTAACATGATTCAAGTTCATATCCAACCAGGGAGTTATTTTCCTAGGGCTCTGTCACACTCTATAGTATATACAGTGCTCAAACGTACTAATAACGTACACTTTTTTGGGTACCGATATCGCGATATACTTCTACATCTACGTCACATCATATAGCAGGTTGCCGAAGCAATATCTCGCTAAGATGACTGGTGGCACCAGTTGAAACACAAACATTATTTCATACAAAGTACTGTAATATAATTTATACAGACTTCTGCAAGAAGCAGGAGATACATAAGCTATTATAATAGTGCTGCAGGCGAAATACAGGCAACTTGACCCGCCTGAATATACCGCATGAATAGAAATAGACGGGTGCAGGCGAGCTACCGGTATTAACGGTAACCAACCCATGAGGGTGATATACCGCATGACTTTAAAGATGATGTTTGATAAAATTTACAAATGTTTAGTGCTAATAAACCGTAGCGTGGGTTCCATTCAAGGATTGTACGAGGAAAATAACTATTTTGTAAACATTAGAATACGCAGATTTTGGGTTTCCCAACCGGAAATCAATTGAGCCCGAAATTTAATCCCACAATGCACTGTTAAAGGATAATGATGTACCCAAATAGGCGTAAAATGGATGCGCACTACCATCCATCCCAAACAACAATTCAAATTACCCGCTGTCATGTACATGGATTGCAGGAGCTAATGTCACGGCTTATTAGTTTTACAGGCAAAACTGTGTTTGGGCTAAAATTTCGGTACAGATTGACTTCCTGTTGCAAACCCTAAATCCACGTTGGGTTTCCCAACCGGAAATCAATTGAGCCCGAAATTTAATCCCACAATGCACTGTTAAAGGATAATGATGTACCCAAATAGGCGTAAAATGGATGCGCACTACCATCCATCCCAAACAACAATTCAAATTACCCGCTGTCATGTACATGGATTACAGGAGCTAATGTCACGGCTTATTAGTTTTACAGGCAAAACTGTGTTTGGGCTAAAATTTCGGTACAGATTGACTTCCTGTTGCAAACCCTTAATCCACGTATTGGCCTTCATTTGTCTGAATCTTTGAGGATGATATTGACGAGTTCACATATACCATGTATACATGTATTTTAGCTTATTCAAATAGTGTACGTTATGTGTATACGTTGGGATCTACAATACGGTAATGTATGACTGAGCTCTTAGTTGTTGTTTTTCCTTAATATATTTTGTCACTACATGTTACAAACTTCAATAACATATTATTTTTTTGTTTGTTTATTTCGTAATCTTTTACGATTGTTACCTGCTCGACAGAGTTGATTTACAAAACGTTTACAATAATTCAAAGTGAAAAATTACATACTAAAACACATGTTAACACAAAACAACATTACGTACATACAAAATGCAAATAGTATTCAATACTTTTGAATATATACAATAGGTAAAATTAAACACAAATCTTATTGCACTCATTATGCATTGAGTCAAAATTATTTCATATCTTTTTGGGTTTCAGTTTAAACTACAGAGTATTACGAATGTAGCAAGAGATTATATTTCAGGTTAGGTTACACAAACTACTATACTTAAATATTTTAGGAGTATGTAAA
Source organism: Ophiothrix spiculata (assembly GCA_000969725.1). Lineage (NCBI taxonomy): Eukaryota > Metazoa > Echinodermata > Ophiuroidea > Amphilepidida > Ophiotrichidae > Ophiothrix > Ophiothrix spiculata. The sequence goes on along the minus strand of JXSR01S039824.1, from coordinate 50,725 downwards.
TTAGCACAGATTTGTAGTGCACTATAAATATATATACAATCTCAGTTCCCCTTACAGAGCACATGTTTTACGGTTCTAATCATTGGGTTTAAATCACTTGATCAGCAGTACTCTGACTTATTGCAGCCAACATTTATCAACTTCCCTATAGCTTGAGTAATTTACTCCCTCATAGATATAACAATTGCACACTCTCAGCTCTTGGACTCAAAATTTGACGACCATTAATGCAGTCAATGTTTGGAAGTCCGAGGCCTAGCCGACCAATCTAGCACGAACTACCTGTTGTGTTTAAATAATTAGTAATGGATAATACTTATCGGTAAAAAGAGAATTGAGATAGGAAGGTCCTCTATCTTGTATTACCTACATACATAGATTACATTAAATACAAAATGCAGCATATAAATATACAAATAATTCTATTATCACAAACATTTACATTGAAGAGATGTACCCTATGAGGCAGGTGTTTCTTGTCATTTCTTTCTTTTTATCTTCTCTTTTGTTTGTTTGTTTCTTTCTTTTTTAGTCTATTCAATTTTTTTGCCACAATTAACCCAACTAGTTTGATCTTTCTCTTTACGTTTACATTGACTGTCTAAAAGGGTCTTGTGATTCATCTTATGTGGAGCACCAAGAAGTATTATTTTTTTTTTGACATTAGTTTTAGTTAAATTAGTATGAAGGCACTTGAATGATCTATGAATAATCTTCCCAGGTCATTTCTTTTTAACAAAAATAAACAAATTATCATCAGGTCATTTCTTTTTAACAAAAATAAACAAATTATCATCAGCATCCATGTTTATAGTGGCATGTTTTAAATCATGAGGCATACCATTAATAAATATCAAAAATAGAAGTGGGTCAAGGATTGGTCCTTGAAGTACTCCAGATAAAATTTCACTTGAATAAGATATTGCATTTTTGATAAATTACTTATGTTTGAACATTGAACAAGCATAAATTAAACCACATTTTCTTGATCACTTACACTTGATTATTTACTTGTCAATACAAATGTATGTTTTAGGGAATACTCATGAATAAATACTTCGATAGGGATGGAAAAAGTGGAGCGTTTGACCACATACATTGTGTACTCATGGAAGTTATCACTGAATGTAAAAAGGCTTCCTTTACTCTGTCTCTGTTGATCAACTCTACACAGGGATTACAATGATATCAGTTACTGATGCAACGATATCAGTTACTGATGCAACGATGTACAACAACGTGTTGTTGATAGGAATCAGATCAGAGACCATATTGATCACAATTTACACCAACCAAGCTGGTTGTCGTTCTGGTACTCGCAGCAAAAACATGAAATACCAAGGATCATTGAGGCATTTACTGACCTGACGAAGGCATTCGATTCCATACGGATGCCTCTATCATGTCTATGGAAAGAATAAATTCTGCTCTTGTTTACCGACCTATAGATAACCAAGTTTCAATCATTATTTACAGTTAACTGACATATCTGGATTGGCAAATGATCGAAGAGAAAATTTTGTAGATACCTGTTCATATTCAGCAGTCGAATGATAATGATGTTACGGGACATAATTCGCTGATGTACCAGTTTTGATTTTGAAGGTATTTGATAAAATCATATTCCTTAAAATCCTTAAACTCTACAACATGGTTACATTGAGTTTCTTTAAAGTAGAGATTGCATTTAAAGCCTTTTCCATTTAGGAGGGGTAAGGGTTCAGTTGATGGATGAACAACACATCAAAACAAGTGTTACTGTTTGTTGTGACCAATCAGTGGTTTAAATAAGAATAAATCTGACAGACTTCGTCACCACATAACTTATATGCATGTTCATTTTAAAAAAGTACAATGAATTTGTAGCAGCATTTTAAACAGATTCTTCAAGTATATAAAATCCATATAAATTTATATATTAAATTCAGCCAATTCCCAGCCGACAGTTAAATCTTCTGTCAAAAGTCTTTCCATGATAGAGGTATAATAAATTTAAAGTGAAAATTCCTGAATACATTTAATTACCATGATTACCACCTCCCATATAATCTCAAGAATTCAAGAGATCAAAGATGTGAAATTGCAAACTTGACGAAATAAAAAAAGTAAATAAATGAATACATATTTGAGTGCTGATAGTTTCTTAGTATATTAAGTTGTGGAATTGTGCGAACATTTCTGGATACTGGTTCATCCTTTCAAGAGCACCTGCATGTATGTATTAAGGAAGTGCACTGATGCTATCACGTCTGCTTTTAACTTCTCCTTCAATAAAGTTAACTCTAATCCGAGAAAATATCAACGCTGCTGATTCATAACATGGGTCGAGGAATGTATGGATGCACACGGACCAAACTTTCCTGATACATGTGACCTCAATCATGTAAGCTTTCAAGCAAGGTACCACGTACCAGATGTGCCAGAACGTGAGAAGGGCAAATCCAATTCCCCAACAGAAGGCAAATGGTATGCCGCAGATTAAACTACAGATGCGGTAACACCAGAATTTGGAGCCAACATAGCATTTGTAAGAGTTAATCCATACTGACGGATAGCTATGGACGCTTTTGGGCTCTGCAAATACCTCACCCCATGAAACCTGTACATAAATAGATAAAAAAAGATGTATTTTTGTTTAGCAAAGACTTGCCTTTATAAAAATCGTAATTACATTAACTGATTAGAACCGAAGATACTTGTTTCCAAATATTACCTGTGCATGCAGTATATATATAGCTTTAATTTAATTCGTATCTATGATCAACTAGTACAGGTCCTACTAGGAAAGTTATCAGGACCTTCCCATCATGCCTTGCTTCCAATGAGTTGTCATGATAAGTTTTAGTGCCAAAACATATCTGAAATGCTAAATTGGGATGAGGTCTGCCAATCGTGTTATGTTTCATCACTAATCACTCATACCTTTTTTGACAACCTGTACAAAAAATCTCATTGAAGCAAGGCATGATGGGAAGATCCTGATGTCCTCTTTTGGTCCTACTATAATAGCTCCTGAGCAAAGGATTACGAGGTTCATTCAAAAAGTTCTACCTGTTGTATCATAACTTTTGTTCTGTAAAAAGTAGCTACTTAAAAATTGGCACAAATATAGCACAGAATGTCATCTACATGTGATCTAAAAATCATATCAATACTTTTTCTAGATTTTTGCAGGTGATCTGAAAACCACTGTAACATTTGGTACACCGGAAACGGTGAAATATCATATGACTTTGCACCTGAAATTACATGTGCAGCTAATGTATGAATAACCATCTGTATACCCAAAAATCATGGAAATTACTGAACAAAATTGGAATGAAAGTGAACCTAATAGTCCAACAAGTCATATGCCACTAATAAAGTAAACTTGTTACTGATAGAAATTACCCAGAATCCCAATATTTGAAAGGGTGCCTGGTATCCTCTTAGGTTACGAATATTAGCATAGCATGCTTCTCTATGGCCTGACTTTTCCAAGTGCGTTTTTTATGTCAAAAACAACATTTAAAGGTGATACACCACAATTTTCGGTCAAAAAATTAAATTTAGTTTCCTTTATGATGTACTATGAAAATTTCTTCAAAACTAAAGCTTCATAATGTCACTATTTTACATCTTGTTTTGTTAAAGTCAGTTTCTTCCTAAACTGTATCTTTAGTGATTTTGATAATTTTGCAGCATGGGCTATTTGTTCTTTTTAATGTTGTGCTTGTTGGTGTCCATTATTTTCAGTTTGGGTCAGTTTTTTTAATCATCCCGTACAATTGTATGTCCATTCTTATGTTTTATATAATTTTTATTGTATAGCAATACTACATGGCTATATTATGACCTTTTTAATTCACAGTACCTGAGCCAGTTTTAAAAATGTTGCACATATTTTGACCGTTTCCGGTGTACCAAATCTTACCGTGGTTTTTAGGACACCTGCACAAATCTAGAAAAGGTATTAATTAGATTTTTTTCCTATATGTAGAAAACATTTTGAGCTATATTTGTGTTAATTTTCAAGTAGCTATCTTTAACAGAAAAAAGGTTATGATACAACAGGTAGAACTTTTTGAATGACCCTCGTATTATCATTATGAGAGACTTAATACTTCTGACGTAAGCATTGCACCATCATGCAGATAGGAAGACTCCTCGAAAGGTAAGTGTACATGCAGCAAAACAGTTGTTGAAATCATTTCTTACCTTTATGAAAAGCAGATTCAAATGTATTTGTATGAATCCACTAAAATTGCAAAAGTGCTAGTGTTTTGCCTGTCATTGTAATGGTGAAAAGAACAGTTGGTTTGTAATTTTAGGTTACATTAGGCCAAAAAAATTGTTTGGTTGCCCTCCACAACTTTTTTCAGAGAGGGTCGGTCGGTCGGGTTTTTTTTTTCAATACTCTTCCACGGACCGCTAGATCGACCGGCCGCTCCAGCCTTCACAACTTCTTCCGCGACATCCAAATCAAAACAATCAAATACCTCTTGTAGTGATTTGGGACATCCTAAACATTTTGAGGGTTGAATATTAAACTTAAAGCAAAATTTTGGTTAAGTTTTGCATATGTTTGAGAAAAAAAAATAAAGTTTGGGTCGGGCTGAAAAATAGGGTCGGTCGGTGGAGGGCAACCAAAGAAATTTTTTGCCTTACTTCCGGTTTTCATACCAACGAATACAAACTCACTTTGACAAATTCGTTCATCTCAGTTGGATCTCTGTCAATAAGGTCCAAAGCCTCAGGAACAGGTTCCCTGACATCCTCAAGATCTACATTCATGTCCCTCAGATCTGCTTCCATAGTCTTCTTCTTGCTTGGTGACTCGCTGCTTGCCATCATGCTGCAGATAAAAGTGGATAGCAAAAGTTGATTTTAGAACGTGATTCTGACAAAGCAGGGTAAAATATGTTTCGTAATTATTTGTTAAATCTTAGTTTTTAAAAAACAAAACAAAACAAAAACGATATGAAGTATCTCTCGCAAGATCGCTTGCTCCATTTACTTATTTGGTCCTATTTGTTCACTTTAAATGTCTTAATTAAACATGTTAAAAGGATATTCTAATTTTCATTTAAATCTTGTACGGTTTATTTTTGGAAGAATCAATGAGAAATACACATAATACATTTTTACATTACATATACAAGAATTCTTGAATTAAAACGTACAATTGCTGGTATTCAATTTGGACTATACATTTTGTTTGGACAGTTCCAATTATTTCCATCCACGCTCCAAATTATTTCTTATTTTGCTTCAATATTTTTGAAGCTTTAGCCTATAGGTTCAAAATCATCAGGTTCGCTTGAAAGGAAAATTATTGCGCACATTTATCGCGTTTCACGTTACGAGATCTGGGTATTACATTTCGCTTTTGTACGTTGCTTACCCATGTTGGCTTGATTTCGTATTGTTTTATTTTAGTAAAAATTGAAGACTAAAATGTTTGCATCCATTTTGCGTTTACACGCAACTTTCAATGCACATTTTGTGCACATTTTACGAACGCGCTTTGCCAATCACTCTCCGCATAAGAGTGCTATATCATTTTGTATATCCCTATGCGAGCTATTAAGTAAGATGCAGATGTGCAGGTCAAGGTAATCAAATTTTACTTGAAATGACGGTTTTTGTCATTTTCTTGGAAAACAATACGGTACCATTTCTTTTT
>JXSR01S039824.1:6182-18515 GCA_000969725.1 Ophiothrix spiculata | reverse complement strand
TTACTTGTGCAATTCATACAAGTACACTACGCCTCCCAAGCATGTGCGATGTCACAGCAAATTGGTTATTAATTGGAAATGGTATTGCACGATTTCGTGTATTTTCCAATGTCTTGTCCTGTTGATACGTGGTGGCTACATTCAGATTCAGATGATTGTTTTTTTTTTCAAATTTGAAACAATATAGCTTTTGTTGGCGTTGTTTTTCAGGATTGTGAAGATTTGTCCTTTTCACCATTTAACCGAAATATTTTTTGTGCTTGTTTTTCAGTTCTTTTTTCCCTAGCAGTGTTGGGTTTTTGAATCGGACATTTTTCAATCTTCTATTTAGCCAACCGAATCAGAGAGTTAATAATTGCCGAAACATCTTCAATTTTGACTGCCTTTTTAAGCAGTATGTAACCGATTGGGCTTTTCCAAGGTTAGTGAAATGTGTTAATTAAGTCCCAAATCGTAATCAGACCCTAATTGGGTAAAACTAGCTAACTTGAAGTACAGCAAACTGAGAAATCATATTTGAAATTCTCAATATATGATATTTTGTTAATTTGATGTTGTTAAATTTTGTTAAAAATTCCCATTAAAGGAAGGTAAATTCTGACAAAGCAATTCTAAATATTAACAATATCTGTTAGCCCATTGCGTTGTTTTCTTTATTATAATGAAATTAAATGTAACGATTGGCTATTTTACTATGTGGAATATATTGAGATGAAGTGTACTAAATAAAGATAGATATTGTAAATTGTTGTATCTTGAAGATAGATAGTTTTACCAAGTTAACGAGGGGATGGTGATAAATCTGCTTTAGAGAGAAGAAATATATTGAAAATAAAGTTGATAGGTATTTTTTGTTTCTGGATAGATGGCCCAAAGTTATTTAAAAAATGCTGTTAACTGAAAATTGCCAAATTGAGTTAGATAGTTTTACCAAACTTGGGTCACAATGTCCTACGTTGATAAATATAAACAGTCTAATAAAATATATGTGTTATTCTATCAGACCGTGGAGAGTTGGGACCACAGAAATATATGTGACCGTCCATCCCAAATTATAAATGCAGCCTCTTGTTATTTTTCAATTTTTAAAATTAGCAAACACCATGTTGTAAGGATTAAAATGACAAGACACTTCAATGAACTTCACTAGATTTCTAGATCAAGTTATGATCCATCAAAGCTTGTCAGGGAGCACAATGTATAACTGAGATGAACACATTCAAAGATGAGTAAACCCTGTATTTCCTGTTGATTGTCCTCAAAATATACAGATGTATTTCATATATTTCATATTTCCTTCCATTTTCTTGAAAAGAAACTTTACTGGTATTTTAAAGCAAGCAAGAAGATTTTGAATCTGTTTAAAAAAAATAGTTTAGGCAAATTACGACCTTGACACATATTTTCAACTCGTGGGTGATAGGGGCCACCTGTTGGTAAGATTTTATAGTATCATTGCTTTAAAAGAAAACTAAAAGCATTGTAGACTCCAATCCAGAAGTAGCAGCTCATCTCCCCGTAGAAGTCAAGATTTGCTAAAGCTGATGCCCCATCGCTATTGGGCAAGTCCAAGCTAGGCTCCATTGGGAGTTAAGAGGGACCACTTTGTTTTCTTACATATACAATGTTTTTTGATGGATTCTAGTCAATTTGAGGGTGCTGATTCCAAATCCGATGAGTGCCAAAAATCTACCCTTGAGCATTTTTCAGGAAATGCCAAAATCCTGAAAAATGCTCAAGGGTAGATTTTTGGCACTCATCGGATTTGGAATCAGCACCTTCAAATTAACTAGAATCTGTCAAAAAACATAATATGTCAAAAAACAAGGTCCCCATGCCTGTAGCTGGCTTTCTCTCTAGAGACCACACACCTATGTTTCAAGAGAACTAAAAGCATGGCTTAGACTCCAACCCAGATGTAGCAGCTCATCTCCCAGTAGAAGTCAGATTTGCTGAGGGTGAAGGTCCTGCATTAGAATGATTGAGTCACAATTTTGAATTTTGGGGTGATGCCCCTGCACTAGAATGATTGAGTGGCAATTTTGATTTTTGTCTTGTCTTTCTAGAGAACACACACCTACTGTTTTAAGAGAACTAAGAGCCTGGCTAGACTCCAACCCTGATGTAGCAGCTCATCTCTCAGTAGAAGTCAGGTTTGCAAAGGGCGATGACATCATGATTAGTCCAGCTAATGGGAGAGATACATGCTTCATGAATATCATAGCATATAGGTATGTATGTAAGGTACTTTTTTGCAAGGATTGTCCATTCTTTCTAGTTTTCATGAAAGGATACATTAAAACAGCTAGATATTTAAGTTGCAACAATGTAGAAAAAACAGATGAATTGCACTCCTTTGTAAGTAAAGTTTAGCTTCTGTTAAAGGGGCATTGGAAAAAAAATTCAACATTTTATTTGTGGATTTTTTACACTTCATACACTAGCGGTTTAAAGTATTTCCGCACAAACACTTTATTCAGCCATATATCACAAGGTGTTTATAAGGAAACTATCTGGAAACTTATGTTGCTTTTGGTCAGATCTGATAGGTAACCTAGTTAAGAGTAAAATTTAGCACCGAATGGGATCAACCCCTCACGTACGGGTAGGGGGCAACAACACAAATGGGTCGAAAAACGTGATTTTTAGGTCAAATTTGATTTGACAATGCCTGGATCAAGGTCACTTCACCACTCAAGTTGAGTAGTCATATGGAATGTGTATATGTAATAGAATGAAAAGCAGGCAATTAAATATCCTGGTCACGCTTAACTTCACCAAGAGAATGCTTGGAAGCTAACGAAAAATGATCCTTTAACTCCCCACCAGTTTACAAAAATAGGGTTGTGATGAATGTATGAGTGTTTTGTGACGGTATATGACAGATTGAAAACCTCTTAAAACATTGTAAAATGTCATATACCGCCTGGGACCATTTCACTTTAACCACTGCCCTCTTTATGTAAACTGGGTGGCGTTGAAGGATCATTTTTCGTTAGCTTCCAAGCATTCTCTTGGCGAAGTCAAGCGTGACCAGGACATTTCATCGCCTGCTTGTCACTCTATTATATATACACATTCCACATAACCACTCAACTTGGGTGGTGAAGTGACCTTGATCCAGGCGTTGTCAAATCAAATTTGACCTAAAAATCATGTTTTTCGACCTATTTGTGGTTAATTGCCCCTACCTATATGTGAGAAGGTTGATCCCATTCGGAGTTCAAATTTACACTTAACTAGATTACCTATCAGATCTGACCAAAAGCAACATAAGTTTCCCGATAGTTTCCTTATAAATGCCTTGTGAGATATGGCTGAATAAAGTGTTTGTGCGGAAATACTTTAAACCGCTAGTGTATGTTAGAAAATAATGGTCAATTACCAGATATCGAGACAATTTTGAACAAACTCATCTAAAAAAGTCAAATTTGAATTTATTTTGTTTGCTGATCTTGGGTATGAGGCCATCACTCAAAACATATTTATTGATACTTCATATCAAGAAAGAGCCAAAGATTTGTTTGTAAAACATTCCTTTCACATCATAGATTGCAGATAAATCAAAAGAAATTTTTAGTTTGCATTAGATCCCCTGAAAAGGTCAATTTTAAACATTCATCCATAGAGGGCAGTATTTATCGTTGTCGACAACGATAATTAAAATTAAAAGAAAATCTGAATGTTTTGATATAGGATTTGGATTTGACAATGAAACTTTGCATGCTGTTATTATTACCCCTATTACTTCAAATAATGCAAAAATGGCGAAATGCTTGAGGAAAAGTTTGGGAATGATGCTGAACTTGTCCAATGCCCCTTTAAGATATTAAAGCCAAAAAAATCTCCCTTTTTTATACTGAGGCCAACAATGACAAATTTCATCCATTTTATGAATACTTTACTTATTTTGTAGTGCTTTGAAAAGGTGTTTTTAAAGTTGTTCATATATTGTAACCATATCTGAAAAGGATCAATAGTCTATATTTATAGCGATATAATTTCAAAATCACACAATAGTTTGAATTTTTGAATTTGAATTTATTCTTTCTTTATTGAGGGTAAAACAGCTTCAGTGACTGGCACTGCTTTCCAAACAGGCCCTCATTAAATACAAACATGATACAAAGATTTCTCTGGGAAATAATTGTGTGTTTGCTTCCTTTCATATGTACTTTCTAGGCACATAATTTGTATTGAATCCAATCAGGCTGAGTTGATTCCTGAAGTGAGTACTAGCATGGAATGGTGCTGATTTAAAAGTTTTGAGCTTTATTAAACAGTTAAACCTAGGCAGCAACCCATCTCATGTATATTTTGTTTTTGTTTTCTCAGACCATATGGTAAAGATATCCCATATGCCAAGTACTGGTCAGCATATGAAGCCATTGTGAAGAGAGTTGGTGGGAGACCACACTGGGCAAAGGTAAGTGAATTTTGCGATGATAAAACTCTCTTTACACTTGACTCAAATGCACAGTGCATGAGCTTGTTATAATAGAATGATACCAAAATGTACCAACTCTTGCATCAATGCAAACCAAGTTGAGAAAATGTGAACTTATATCACTTGGTAGATAAAAATACAACAATTTTATTGGTTAAGAGCTGTAAAGGCTATTTTCATATTGTTTTAAAGTTCTATGTACGAAATCATCCTCCATGTGATATGAAAAAAGTGATATCATACAGCTCTTTCACCAGTCCAAGTTGTATTGCTTTTAGAGCATATAGTTGTATTACAAAGCACGCGCTGTTGGTATGCATGCGAGACTTAACTGAAATGATGCACACAGCTGTCAATCAAGCCCAGAAAACAAATTTAAAATTGATTGCAATGTTATAAAAATATTTTTAAAAATAAACAATTTCAAAGCATTTTTACCTGGCATTTTCAAGTTTTTGCTATCAACGTTTGTTTTTACCAAGTGATAAATTCGTTATCCCCTGTTTGTTCTCATGCAATATGAAAAATATTAATGGTTTGAGTATGTGATACAAACCCAAACCATTACTATTTTCTCGTATTGCATAAACAAACAAGGGATAACTAATATTATCACTCAGTAGATAAAAATACAACAATTTTATTGGTTAATAACTGAAAAGGATATTTCGGTATCGTATCATAACTTCTGTATGTTCTATATGATACGAAATCCTCTATGTGATACGAAAACTTGTATCATACAGCTCTTTCACCAGTCCAACTCGTATCGCTTTCGGAAAATGATAGCTGTATTACAAAGCGCGCGCAGCTGCTGTGCGTGTGAGACTAACAGCCACGCGTTGTCCTACGCGAAGCCGATAGAAACGACGAGCATAGCTGTCAATCAAACCCGGAAAATTACAAATCCAAAATTGGTTGCAATGTTATAAATATATAAAATAACAATTTTCCAAACATTTTTCCTAGTATTTTCAAAGTTTTGCTATTAACGTTTGTATTTACTTAGTGATAAATACGTTTCAGCCTCATATGATATGAACCCAAACCATTTATATTTTCTCGTATTGCATGAACAAACAGGGGGATAACTAATAGTGTTTTCATGTACCATGTTTTTGGCAGCAGCAATTGTTTACGTTTTGAGTGTGAATTCAATTGCAGTTGGCTGTTTGTGGGGAAATAATATGAAACGCACTTTATCAAAACGGATGTGTATCTATCATAAATTCAATTTAAAAATTAATATCAAGTATTTTAACAGCATTGACTAGGAGTAGGGAATAGAAATGTGTTAAGTGTATATGCTAACACTTCCATAATTGTTGATAAAAAGTGGCCTTAGTGCACAATGTTTATGTAACTACTACTTCAAGACCGTGCAACAATTGATGTATTTCTTTAAATATTATCTTCATACAGGCTCACAAGGAAACAGGAAAGGACTTTGCAAAAATGTATCCAAAGTTCGAGAGGTTTTGTGAGATCCGGAAGAAATTTGATCCTCAAGGGATGTTCCTCAACAGGTACTTAGAACAGGTGTTCTCCTTGGATACGGGAGCTTCAGGCGACTCGTAACCAGAGATTACAGATGGGATCCTCAAGGGATGCACCTCTAGAGGTACTTGGAACAGATGTTCTCCATGGATACGGGAGTGTCAGGTGACTTAATTGTAACCTAGTGATGTCCAGATGGAGATTACAGCCCTTTGGTTAGACCAGTATACAGCTCAAATGCAGGGTATTTGTAGAAAGTATATAGTTAGTTTATTTATTACCTGCATTCCAATATTTGTACTGACATTTGGTTAGACCAGTATAATAATACAGCTCAAATGCAGGGTATTTGTAGAAAGTAATTAGTTAGTTTATTTATCATCTCTATTACAATATTTGCACTGACATTGGTTAGACCAACTGGTATACAGCTCAAATTCAGGGTATTTGTTTAAAGTGTATAGTTAGTTTATTTTTTACCTGCATTCCAATATTTGTGACACAGCTCAAGCATTCTGTCTAAGAGCAATAGCAACAACATTTCATTCATTAACGTGACTTGTGGTGAAAGTCACTGAGATGTTATTTTAATTCTACAGCATGGTCTTTGCCAATATTTAAAAAAAGTAAAACTGTATGGCCAGTTTGTGATGGTTTAACTTTTAGAGCTCATGAAATAGAAGTTGCTACTCATAATCTGTTTCATACTTTAAAATTTCAAATATTATCAAAGTAACTTGAACTTCTAATATCTCAGTTATGGCGATGTGAAGTGGCTGACAGCTGCTGAAAGAATTATGCGCATCACAGCAAGGAGGGCTTTAGCATACTGTATAGCGGAATATTTTCGCGGGATTAATTTTCGCGATTTAGCCAGTTCTAGCTACTTCAGTGGGTTTTAAATCTGTGTTTTCAAGTTTATACACATTGAGGTCAATGTTAAAACGTTATATTCGTGGGGTTTAAAATTCGCGGTTGACTGATTAATCGCGAAAAGCGCGAAAATTTTGAATATCTTTCCCATAAAAGTCGAGCAACACATTCTGTTTCCAAAGGTCTCTGCAAAGTATATTTTTATAGTATTTATATAATTAGATCTGGGTATATGTTGAAATATTTACCGACTTCTGAAATTGTAATAGTTCAGTATCTTGATTGGTAATGTGGAGAAATGTTGCTTTAAAGTTAAATATATTCTATCACTATTTAAAAATACAAACAGTAGTATATATTTTTAATCCAGACTAACCTTTGAAATGTTCAAACATAAGTAACATATTTATTTTAAAATGTTGTTGTATAGAGAGTGCATATATGAAAGTTTGGTGCACTGCTGCCCTATGCAAAGGTTTCTTTATTTATCAACCAACTAAATGACAACAAATGTTTGAACTGTAATTGCACTGCTGAAATTCATAAGGCTTTGCATTCAAAGACATTCACTTGATCCAGAGATATTCGCTTGCGATATTCATTTAGATTGATCTGTTCAAATGGTGAGCGAATGTCTGGCTGATTATTGTATAAGTGAATTATCTGTTCTCATCTCAGAAGGGACTTACAGTATGCTGTCCTGTTTAATTGAATCGTAAGTTTCTGTAATATTTCTTCTTCCATGATGACCAAAACAGCAAGTTGATCAGATGTTAAAGCTTGCCAGGAGTTTTTCTAAATTAAGTCAGCATTGTTGTGACTTACTGTGGAAAAAGTCAGTATACTTCATTCTGTGGCATAACAGGACTTATTGTTCGAGGGTGGGTGGGGTGGCTTTGGGGCAGGGAAATACTTTTTCTGGACATTGAGAAGATTTTCCAGTATAATTTTCATATTTGCCTTGTAGTCCTAATAGAAGGACTTGCTGTTTGACAGCTTTCTTTTAAGGTACTCAATTCTAACTTCGACCCGATGCTTATAAATAATTCAGAAACTTTCGGACTTTTGTGGTGATAGGCCAATTTCAAAATGTCCTTGATCAGTTTGATGGTTTCCTCAACCTCAACTAAAAAGCGTTTAACATTAAGGCTCTTCTCAGGATTATCTTCTACCAGAATCCTTGGAAATATTGATTGTACACTCTCATTAGTTAGTTTTCAACATATTGTATCTTTACTCTATATACAGCTTATTGATGCCCAGTTTTAGATTGCATCAAACCATGAACCAACTAGCCAAACATTGTTTTAACTACGTACGTACAGACTGTCACCTTGACTGTTTATTATGAATCTTAAGTTTCTGTAATGTTTATTCTTCCATGACCAAAACAGCAAGTTAATCAAATATTCAAAGCTTGCCAGGAGTTTTTCTAAATTAAGTCGGCATAAATGTAATTTCTTAATTCTGGCATAACAGAACTATTTCAGTATAATTTTCAATTTTGGGATACTTAAAACATTTGTGTGTGTGTGGTTAGGTGAAACTCATCTTGAACGAATTGTAAATATACAATACCTGCCTGGTCCGGGAACTTGAACATGTGACAGTTATATGTTATTGTAAGAACTCATTAATGCATAGTGATGAAAGTATCACTATGCCCTCTGCTTCCTCAAACACAGCTGAGACAGCGTTGATCACTGACAATGGAGAATTCGGTTATTAAATCAATTATCAAATCTAAATACTGCACATCAACTAGACTGGATACCATATGCATAAGGTCAAGCAAAATCACTACTTAGTACTTCCATTGGTTTCTTGATTCTGTTGAATTTACAATCATAGATTTCAAAGAGGATAGGGGCTCTATTATAACATTTTGATTCAAGAACAGTGTCAGCTTAATTAAACTCCCAGTTCTTATGCTGATTGATAATTTGTGGAGAATTGGGATTAAGGGAAGCAAAGATTATAAATGTGCCTAAATGATGGCTGGACATGATTATTTGACATGGCCGTGGATGCCCTCACTTTTAACAAATTCTTTCGTTTAGTATAATTAAGCCTTTTAACCCGACGAGTCTGTATACCGGCTCACATGTACATGTACCGTATACCCGATGAGCCGGTTTACCGGCTTTAGGTCACGTGTCAGAAACTTGATGTGTCTTTCAACAGGCATTGGTACAATTTTCAATGGTTTTATTTATATCAGAAGATATCCATGAAGCTTTGAACCCATGATCAATGGGTCATTTTACTCTTAATTACTCAACAGAGGTGAAATATTCCACACATTTTCTTAAATTTGGTCACAATTTTCAACAAATGTGGCTTTGCCCATGCATAGACTACAACGTAAATGTAGAATATGTTGGCAGACATAAATAGTAATCTTTGGTGAATGCTGGTTATTGGAACAATACAGACTACTGTAAAATGACAATGTAAAGCAGGGGAATCAAAATTAAAGTAAGTTTAGGGGTTATAGTGGGTTTTTTTTAAACTTTTGGGTTGGCCCGGGTCAGCAGTACAGGTACATGTGGAATGGCCAGGGTTCAAAGGGTTAAATCAGCAGAATGTTGAAAAATGTGGTGCACTTGATCAGCCATCCACATCTGGATTCTTGCATGCAATGCATGTCTGAGGTAATTTTTCTTTTTCTGATGGGACCTGATTTTATGACTTCAGTATTCTCTGTTGCTGGAGACTGTTGCTGATACGTCATCCTTTTTTAGTAGCATTTGATCTTAACTGTGAACAGAAAAGTTGGTGTGTGTAATAGATGGAACACTGTGTGAATATGTGACACAGTGTTTGAGAACCACATATTGTAGTTTAGGTATGGGGTGCCAAAAAACATTAAATCATTGTAATTGCATAAGGTACCTACCTATGCCAAAATCGGACATTTGTGATGCATGGTATGGCCGGTAGATATATTTTAAAATGTACTTTTGTTGCATTCGGTTATATGGGTTAGACGGACCTATAAAGGCTTTTTTTAGCCAAAGTAAATGCCTTTTGAAATTAAATAAAAAAGAACTGAGCAGTTATTTCTCTTGAAAATTAAAAAAAAAAACGTTTTGGCTTCTTCCAGTGGTATGATGGGAAAACTGGCTATGAAAAGGAAGAGAAAAAAATATCTCAACCAATGACAGCTAAATGTGGTTGAAAATTCAAGGTTGTACCAAAAAGTGAAATCCTTAGCTCATTGGTCGTTAAAAATATTTTTTAACAGATAAAGAAAAACACATTCTTTTAATTTATGTAATATGCTAATCCTCCTATGGATTACCTAATTAGGTGTATCTCTTACATCCTGTCTATGTTGTCCATCTAATAAACTTTCTTATAATATTGTAAGAAGTCTTTAAGGCAGGAGATTTATGGAAATGAATGTATTATCCCACTCAAAGGCAAGATCTTCTTCTTCATCGGCTTCTCCATTCCGAATCTTTAGCAGACATTCCATCAGTGCGTCCCTGTTCTCATAAATACTGTTGACAGCTCTGCTCTGGAAATTCCACCTGGTAGCTCCAACCGTTGGAAGACGACATTTGCAGGATCTTTCCAGAGCAGCAGTCCTTTTAGGGGAACCACCAAAGAAGACTGGAAATGCAGACAGGTTTGCAAAAAACACCTTAATTGGATGCATTTGCTGACATGCCTGCTGCATGCATGATGAGATTCAGTTGATGTGCGTAACAATGCACAAAGTGGGCATGTGGAAAAGTCCTCTTCATCTGTGCTTGGAATTGTCCCGAATTATTATCAAAACCAAATTTGACGAGATGGTTAGGTTTCAGTGCAATTTCTCTGCGGCGAATCGCTTTGGGATAGTCCGAGAAGAATAACACTAGACCGTACTGAGAAGCCGCCATGTTTAACTATGCGTGATCCGGTTGCCGTGATGATCGACGGCCTTGGCTGGCCTTACGTAATCACTTCAATAGTGAATTGTGACGACCACTTATCGTGGAAGCACCATCATAGGTATGTGCGATCATTATTTCGTGAAGATTATAGGATTCTATTTCATTTTTCAAAAGTTCAGTTATTGCACCTGCTGTCTTTATTTTTGCTTCCCTAAAGCTGATAAAACGCTCCTTTATTTCTCCATTTACTAGGTATCTCAGGATGGTCACCAACTAAGACTTACAAGAAACATCGGTTGTTTCGTCTGCTTGTATTGATACAAAGTATGCTTTCTCAATTTCTTTCTTAACGATGTCCAGGTATTCTGCGTACATGCAGTCATGTAGTTCATTTGGTATTGTCTTTGATGTTCCTTTAAAAACTGTAGCACGATTCAAATGATCTTCAAGCACTTTATCTAACTCTGACATTAAATGAACAAGACCACAGAAAATACCAGGGTTATTTCATCATGTCCTCAAAGTGCTAACTCAAACACTCCATGGAATTTAATGGCGTCAATCATTTTGGACAGAACATGCCTATTATTATCCACTGTTATAATCCACCAGCTACAGCCCTAACTCAATATACTTACTATTAGTGCTGGGCCGCATATCTCTACATGATTGCGAAGTGATTCTGTGGGGAGCATGACCCCTCATGAGCAGCATTTGCTTTCTGTTGCAGATGGAGAAAATAATTCACTCTATAAATTTCTGGGGGAAAAGCACAAAATACAAAAAACCCAATATTGTGATATAAAATAACAGTCTTAGATATAAATCATAATACTTTCCATCTTTTAATATGCAGAGGAAGAACAGGGTCTCTGTACTATCTATCAATGCATGACTTTACATTGTACATGTGAACCTCTTTTTTTTATCTAGCTGTTAAATATATATACATCTGTGGCAAGGTTAAGAAATACTGTCAAGCATGCGCGCACTATATGCAAATTATTATCTTGTTCAGAAAATGAATAGCAATAGATGAAATTCAACTTACTGTTATGAGACCACTTTCCCTCTCCATTCTATTGGCCTCTTCGATTAGTTCAAATGACCTGATGTGATCATCCGGGCCAGCAATGTCTTGATAATATGTCTCCGCCGTAGCCGCTGTGTGGCCCATTCCCCGGTGGACAATGGTTCGTTGCTCCTTGGATAGAGTTTTGGCTATCTATTTGTTTGCAACAAAGTTCAAACCAAAAAAAATGAACTATCATCAACAAGAGTTTACCTATGAAAGTTTAAGTTTGTATACGGTGGCATTTCATGAGGTGGGTCAAAAATGAGTTACATGGTCAAAATGGTTAAAAAATCAATCTTTTTGATATGATGTTAATATAATTGATCTCTTTCAATTCAAGTAACTTTTTTTGCCAAATATCCCTTTTGTTTTGGCAAGATGATCTTATTAATGGTTAATTACTCAATAGACGGCAATGCATAATGTAATTTTGAAACACGTTTTTCTCAAAATTGCCTGTTTTTACTAAAACAAGTCATAAATTGGAATGATTAATGGTAAACAATTCATTTTTTCAGGATATGTTCTAAACACTTTGATAGTTACTTTGATACATT
>JXSR01S039823.1:0-13422 GCA_000969725.1 Ophiothrix spiculata | reverse complement strand
TACAATAGTCGAAATATGGTGAAATTACACATTTATAGAGCATAGATTGATGATGTTTAGGTATAAGATATGATGCTTTTCTTAGAAAATACAGACCAGTCAGAACCTTTTTTCTTACATGTTCAATTTGATTGTACCACAATAAATTATCATCGATTTCAATTCCAAGATGCTTACAGTGACTAGCCTTTTGTAAGTTCTTTCCTTTAATGTGTATATTAAAATTAAAATCAGTAAAATTGGCGAGTCTTTGTTGGGTACCTATTAACATAAAATGTGTTTTGTCAATATTGAGGCTTAACTTGTTTTTAACCAACCATTATCAATGTTATCAAGATCCTTATCTATATTTTCTACAATATCATTGACATGTTTGGATGAAAAATATATTGCAGTGTCATCTGCGTACATACTCACTTTGACACTTGAAACATATTTAAGTATCGGACCTTGTGGGATACCACAGACACTTTTTAGTTCGTCTGATCTTGATCCATTAACACATGTTACATGAAATCTGTCATTTAAATAACTATTAAACCAATTTATTACATTTTCATTGAAACCGTACATGCGTAATTTCTCAATAAGTATACCATGGTTAACAGTATCAAATGCCTTTCTCAAATCTAGCATAACAAGACCAATGAGTTTACCCTCATCAATTGCTGTTATCCTATCTTCCATAATGTTTAAAAGTGCTGAACTTGTTGAGAAGTTTGGACGAAACCCTGACTGACTATCATGCAGCATACTATTTGAGTCCAAGTAGGGATAAAGTTGATCAAAAACAGCACGCTCAATAATTTTCGAGAGAATTAGAAGAATTGAAATAGGTCTATAATTGCTAGGATCTGGGTTGTTACCACCTTTAAATATTGGACAAATTCTAGCCCCTTTCCACATATTTGGAAATGTACATGAACGTAATGATAGGTTAACAAGAAAAGTTACAATAGGCGCAATCGTCAAAGCAGAAATCTTAAGTAATTTAGAGGGTACTCTAACTCTTGCTCAAACTCGTAATAAAGCACACTCTCCACATGTTTTGATTATTTTTGATCTGTCACAATTTCAATCATTATCTACTCACAATTTCCCAAATTAAATTCGGACTGATTTCACTATTTAATGTTCCTACTTTGTTACTTCTATTGTCGATGAATTTAAGCGTATGCTAGTTATATATCTTACATGTGTTGTTATAAGTATTGTACGTCTACTCCATTTACTCCCACTGTATGTTATGATACATATAAACAATATAAAAAATACAAATATATATATGACAATGAAGTCGTCTCAAATCTGTAATCTTTGGACTTCAATGATATAAGACTTGTTGTTGTCTTTTTAATACCACATACAAAATATACCAAGAAGTAAGTAGCAAATTTATTTTGTTTATGCTGCTTATTCATATTGTCGCTTACAGAGATTTTTGCTTAGGTTTAAAGTTCTGGGATGATAATCAAAAGCATCCTAAAACTGTTAGTCATTTTTGTATTCAAAATATAAACATCGTAAATGGAAGCACGATGAATGAATTAATAAATTGTGTTAAATGTCGGAATTGCCGCTTTTGCTTTTTGTTTGTTTGTATGTGTGTTTGTTTGTTTTCCAAGAATAGACGAAGCTACTTTTATTTTTGAGGTATGGATTATACAAGAACGCTCTTGTAAAATATATATAAGCAAGTAAGCGAATTACTAAAATGACATGTATTCATTTTATTTGTGTTGTACACGTGAAATCTAAATATGGTGATGTCATCCATTGACTCGAAGCAAGATATTTTGTAGGGTTTGTTTTGGCTGTTGAAATTAATCGGGGGCACTCAACTTTGAGTTATGCACCATGTGCCACCAAAAAGCCCATACTTTTGTCGCCCTCTCTCTCACCCATCCAAAGAATCAATGACCCCCTATCTAAAGAAAAACCTTGTCGCTAAAAAAACTTTTATCATATAAAGACCAATCATTTTCTTAATTTTGCAATTTTTCCTAAATTTGCCTAAATTCTGCGAATTGTTTGGGCATTATGACCTGGAAAGACCTTTTTTCATGTATTTTTGACCCAATTTGTCACCGAAAGACCTCTACTTCTGAGGTATTCGGTGGTACTCGTATATACGTCACCTTCATATGTGAGTGCCCCTCCCCCCGGAAAATAAACATGAATTGCAAACAGAATATAAGCCAGAATTTTAAAAGTTTGGTCAAGCTGGGGGCAAAACGTTTGTAAGCAAAATTAGTCGTAGGAAAAATTTGGACCAGATCTGCTAATTTCAAATAAAAATTGTTGAAAAATCGTGAAATTTGTGGGAAAAAAGCTAATTTTGACTTTATATTGAAATGGCCCGTATTCCAAAAGGTTGTTTACCTAAATCATGGTTTTAATTTCCCGCAAACAGCACGGCTCATTGAACTGCTGTTCTGGTTTAACGCCAAGCTGCAACGGTGCATGGTCATTCCCTGGCGGTTGGTGATCAGTTAAAATCGTGCCTTTCTGAAAGGCGGATCATTATCTTTAAATTCAGGCGAAGCGCGCGCAAATGTTGACATTTTATATATAAATGATCAAAAACAATGGGAAATGTAGTGTAAAATATTTGTGTCAGTGATTGAAACTGGTGGGAGGGAACAATTGGAGGCAAGGCTTTTGACTTCGGGAAAATATCCCACCATGGTCCCCACCCCCGGCGTCGCACCTGATTAACGGCCTATATGACGCCTAAACGAAATACGCGCGGCTCACAGGAAACATACTTGTTTGTTTGGCCTTGTCATTATATTTTTGGTGAATGTGAAGGGGAAATTGATGTGTAAGTAGCCCTATTGGGCAAAATATCATTATTATGAGTTTTCACTATAATCACCATAATTTATTGAGTTCGTGAATGCAATTGTGAGAAAATAAAGTGAAGAAATCTTGCTTTTCACTCAATTTTTAGACACTATTCTAAACAATTACACGTGTTTAACAAAGTCGATAAAAACAAATTGTGTCGATTAAATGTTTCGCGTCTTCATAATTATTTGTTTTAGGGAGTTTTTTTAATATAATTATTTGGATATGAAGGTCCATGATAGTGGACGAATTAACAAAGATACGTAATGGAGATGTCTTTGAGAAACAAAAATTTGCAGACTACACTTGATTTCACTAAGCTTATTCAATTAAACCGCGTACAAGATTTTTAGTCACACATATAATTATTTGTACTATAAGTGTACACTTGAATCATATCGGGACAAAAATATCTTTATTTGATTTTTTTCCTTTGATATCTTGAATTGTAATTAAAGGAACATTTGACGTCTTTTTTGTATTAATATAGTTTGTACTAGTTAACTCAGTAGGCGATAAAAAATTATTTTTAAGGACATTGATGATTTGAAGTTCATCATCGGTTCAATATTTAAACATCCAAGGTAGAATTTGTTGGTCAATCTCGTTATCCATCATTTATGTCAATATAAATCAAGCTCGACAAATTCAATTACAGGTTATTTTAGAGGTTGCGATATGGTTCTTGCTTTGGGGAGCCTGTACTGAGATACTTTACGATAGCTCTTATTCACAATTTTCATCGAGGGGTACAATCATATTGCGACCCTCAATGCTTAGTTTCCAAGGTAACCGAGCTTGCCAAAAATGGGCGCAAATGTAACTAACAAAAACGAAGAAAGAGGTCTCATTTTACGGTTTTGGTGTATAGAATCAATAACTATAGGAAGAGGGTTTTTTTCGGTTTTTTTTCTTTCTCAATTGTGCCCTAAGTGGTATACTGATCGGCATAATCACTGTTTGTGTCTACATGTATATCAGTGCTCCAAAACAGTCAGTGACCATTTTAATGGCAGCAATAACAGCTGCCATGCTGAGTCTTACAGGTTAATAAGCAATTTGGAACGCAGTAATCTTAAAGGGGCATTGGACAAAATTTTGAAATCTTGTTTGTTGATGATTTACACTTCCCATCTTGGAAATTAATAGTCCATTACCAGATATCGGAAAAATATTGATCATAACCTTCAAAAAAGTCAAAAATGTGAATGTTATTTTATTTGTTGATTTTGGGTATGAGGCTATTCTCTAAACGCATTTATTGATGCTATACAATGAGAAAGAGACAAAGATTTGTTTGTAAAACATTCCTTTCACATCATAGATTGCAGAAAAATCAAAAGAAATTTAAAATTTTAATTAGATCTCCTGAAAAGGCCAAAATTAGAAATTCAACTATAGTGGGCAGTATTTATCGTTGTCGACAACGATAATCAAAAATAAGAGAATATCTAACTATTTTGATATATAGGGTTTTAATATGACAATGAAACTTTGCATGCTGTCATTATTACCACTAATACTTCAAATGATGCAAAAATCTCAAAATGTTTGGGGAAAAGTTTGGGGATGATGCTGAACTTGTCCAATGCCCCTTTAATGTCAAATCGGTGTTAACTCGATTATACAATGCGATAAGCAATATTTCCGTAAACTGGTTTTTTTTTAATTATTATTATTATTTTGCTAAATCCCATCGATAGTTTGTTTCAGGTTAAAAATATAATTAAAAACTTTACCATTCAGTGTCTTGATATTATACGTAAATAAGGGTACCTTGGAAACAAATTTCAAGACAACGTTAACTGCTAAGTGAAAATGTAATTAGTTTATCACGGTGTTATTATTGTGAAATATCGCCGAAAAATAGTGAGTTCAGAGTCAGCGATTTCATCACTGCAACATCGCTCGATGTGATGTTTTAGTGGATGTTGTGTTATGAGGTAGGACGAATCTGCGTTACACACTGATGTAGAATGGAATTTGCGTGTCCTTTCTTTTTAACGCATAGCAATTATTTTCCTGTGTTAAAGTCCCAGTAAATTATATATCATTGTAAAGCTATGATTGTAAGGATTGTCGACAAACCACAAAAAAGTGGATATACAGGGTGGAACAAATTTCATATAGGGTGTAAGTATAGAATTTCATGCAAAAATGGTACCATAATTGATTTCATGATATCTTTATAACTGTATGTAATTCAAAAATCTGACTCTTCGATATATAAAGGGGGTGCTATATACTTTTAAATAAACTAAACTTGTAATGAAGGAATTTGCTTCTGTACTGAGCTATAGTGTGATCAAATACTTCTTAAAAGTCAATTGGAATCCATTACTACAAATACCAATTTATATGACTTCATCTAAAATTTCTTTTCATAATCATCCACAATTTCTTTTCATAATCCTTATTTCTCATTTGTTCATAAACAATAACCCTTCAGTTGGTACAATGACAGCTAATAGCCAATACTTATAATGCACCGTATAGTCGCTTCAATGCATTGTAAAGGAAGCTATGGTTGTAGCAAGTATGTATGCATTATACATACATACTTGCTACAACAATAGCATCCTCGAAAGAATAATTGATTATGAAACAATGGGGACTTATAGCCAGATAAATTGTCAAGGTTATGTTCTATAAACCAAATCAATTGACCACTCCTATCTGAAATTATGATAAAAATATTCCTGTTTTTACCTAAAACTGTAACGCCTCCACCCTTTTACATACCTCACCTAAAGACACGAGGCCAGTGATGAAATCGCTGGACTCTGAATGCACCACTAATGACATAAACCTGTTCTCACTTACAATTACATGATTTACAATACTGTATTGGTCACATTCCATTTCCAATTTAATATGTCTTGGGCTTCGTGGTTTCCAGAAATTGTGTCAAAAGAATCACGAAAAAAAATTATTATAAATGCTTTATATGGGTCACTTATATTGGAAGAGGTCCAAAAGCATCATGTAAAGGGTTAGACATATTTTCAATACAATTTAAATTTTATAGAAAGAGCAGTAGACTGCAAATGCTGACAATTAATTCAAGCAATTCAAATTTAAATATATCTGGTTGCGCATTGAATTTGTGTGCATTTGTTAAATGTGATAGACTAATAATTTAGTTTTGTAACTATTGTATAATAATGTTGTCAACAATTTGGTGTTTTTTTTAATTGAAGAGAGTAGAATAAGAAGTACTGTAATAAGTCCCATTATACTAGTTCTGAAATATGAGCGTGTATAGTTCTGACTTTTCAATAACTTTTAAATGCATAAGAGTATTGAATGAATGTATCATTTATGGTGATTTCGAAGGCTGTAGCAATTATTGATTTTATGCAATCAATAACCTCTGTTTTGCACTTAAGTACTTCTTCCTCTACAAGCATGATCACTTATCAAATAATCCTATTTATCTTAAAATGAGTAATCAAAACATTTTAAAAGTATATATATTTGTAATGTACGCGTCATGATTAACAATTTGACATGTCATTCGGACCTTGTTGAAAATTTGACCTCATTTCACACTTGAGTGAATTTCGCTTTATATCTGCTTAATTAAACCTTTAAGATATATAAAAGTGTACATTTGTAATCTACTCGACAAAACGATTCATTTGATATGCAACTCGACATATTTAGAGCATTTTTGAAATTTGACCCAAAATTCACACAAACGTGACGACCGCTTACCATGCAAAAAAATTGCTTAAAAAATCAATCAAGTCATAATTTCTGTCCTTTAGTTACCCCATAACCACCAATGACTTAATTTCGTCAAAATGTGACTTTTTACCTATTTACAAATATCAGAATAATACAATTTTTGGCGTACATGTGTAATAGAGTCTCTAGTTTATACATGAGACTTTAGTAGTGATTTCACGTCCATTATCAAGGTCAAATTTACACCTTTTTCGCCGAAACCTTCAAATTTTATGATGTTCGCACGATTCACCTGTTTTCAAATTTTGACAGATTGTAGGCTTGATACTTTTTAGTGAATTACAAATAATATTTTATAAATGTGTTGTGTTGATTTTGAATGATAATGTAACAAACCCGCGTTGCTTTGCCCGAAAAACCGGGCGCGAATTATCACTCTGAGTTCGCCCTGTTTGAGATGTGAATAGCCTGATTTTAGTATCTACATTATCTACATTTTGTCTGATATACGCATTCGCATAATTTACTTACAAATTGAGCATTCCAAAGAGGCAAAAATTGCATTTTTTATGTAAACAAAAGACAAATACGGCATTCTAATGTTTATGTTTTAGATTTTAGTTCACCATTTCAACGCTGCCTTGATAGCTCAGCGGTAGATCTCTCGCTTCGTAATGCATGACTAACCCCCGCAATTATCCATGGTTCTAGTCCCCGCAAAGGCAGTGGAAACTATTTATCTTTTCATGATTGAAAAATAGTTAGGATTCACATTTTCCTGAGCCTGTGGATTCCTCGTACCCTTAAGTACTTCTTATTCTACAGTCTTCAATTGCTATTGTTGTTTTACTCCTTTGGTTTATCTTGATGTTTATATTACCAATCGTCGTATAAGTGGAAATTGATTTAGTTGATCCAAGTCCTTGACAAACAAATTTAAGGGACGCACCATTCGATATCCAGGGTGGTAGTAAGTTTTCACGAACAAAATTCCCTCCTTGAAATGGGAGGAAATATCCTCATTCAAAATCCCCCTTCAAGTGACCCTAAAGAAGACATAATGAATGAAAAGGAAAAATGGCGTAAAAAAGGAATGAAAGAAAACTACACCCAAAGTTACGGCATCGAAAAAAAATCAACCCTTACCCCAGCTTCCTACCCACCCCCTCCTAAATGTTTAATGATGTGTCCCCACATTTTCATTATGCAATGGGAATGTTTAATATTTAAAAAACAGCAACTGTTTTTGTACCCATGATCCCCTTTTCTACACTGATAATTATGATTGATTATGGTTGCTAACCACAACCAATGAATGTACACTTTCGAGTGTTTAGGTAAGAATTTATTTGAGTTGTGTATTCAATAACATGTATGATGTTGGGTCTGTGGTTCTAAAGTCAAAAATAACACTGCCATTGATTCCAGTAAATAAAAACACCACAAACCATAAACATTGTAACACCATTTGTATCATTTGCATGAATGATTATGTATATATCTAAGTATTCAAAACTCTGACATTTATGTATATGTACATGGGTGCTAATATCATCAGAAGACTTTTCCCAAATAGTATGCACAGTTAAGGGCTCAGTCAAACATATGCTCAGTCAAACATCAACATATAAACCCCAAACGTACGCCTAACGTACAATCTTTGGTAATCGATATACGTGTTTATCTTTGAGTGAAACAGTGCACGTTAGGCGTTCTTTTGGCCCTAATATTAAACCGATCAGTCCAACCGCCGTGTAAATAAAATGTGTCACTGCTTATTGAAAATGAGACGTGTTCATATATATACGGTATTTATATAGTTTGATTTAGATATCTAACCACGGATTCAGTTACTTTACATCACTAGTGAACTCATTAGGCAATCAAAAGGAGGATGGAGAGAAACTAGATGATTGAAAGTTCATCTTCAGTTCAGATATGTAGTATTTAACACCTCCTAAGTGGAATGTGTTCTGAAATAGTCGTGTTATCCATCATAGATATAAGTATAAATCAGAATCGACAAATAAATTTAAGATCAGAGATTGAGATATTACATTGTAAGTTGGTTCTAGGTTAAATCGACCAAGTAATGTATTTTGAGAAGGGGTTGTTTGGGTATGTGTTTCTGGAGTGTTTATCAGTTTAGAAATGGCATGTGCCAGTACACTTAAGCCAATCTGCTTCAGTTTTCAATAAAAGACAGAAAGTGTCAAAAATGGGGTTAACATAGAATTTGTTGTGATACTATAAACAAAACTATCACTTTGAACCCACTTATATTAAACTAACGAAACAGTGTTTCGATAACTAGTCTCCAACATTAATCTATATGATTCTGTGCTTTCGTGCAGCAAGTGACCATTTTGATGACAGCAAACCATGCCATGCTGGGTCTTATAGGTTAATAGGTGGCAAGGAATTTTGTAATCTAAATGTTAACTTAGTGTTAATTCGAACATATCATGCAATCCAATTTTCTATTTGCTGTAAAACAATATTGACCTAGATGTTTGTTTGTTTGTTGTCTGTTTGTTTGTTTGTAGAAGAATGTTGTTTGCGTCTTTTCTTAAGTAAACGTTGCTGGAACACAAAAACAACATAAAACGTAAATACCTTTCACTTGATTTCTACTTTTAATGCTGTTTTTGAAACCTTGAGTTGCCCATATCACGTTATATTGTAAAACATGACTTTAACATGGAAGTAGATGTTGAAAAACCAGGTACATTTTTCCTCTGATATTGCAATAAATGCATTCGTATCAACCACTTTACAAACGATTTTTGATCACCATTAAGATATCAAAATTCTGAAAATTAATATTTTCTATTTGGTGAATTCGCCTACGTGAATTGTGAACACTATTAAGATATCAAAATTATGAAATGTATATTGCCTACCGGCTGGATACCTAACTAGATATCTTCTTTGAGATTCCTGTGTTCACGGGGAATAGTCGTCTTAAGGAGCTTAATGAGAATATGCTATGTTGATGTGATAAGCAAGAGGACGTTAATATCTTTATAAGATTGGAATCTGTAAATTGCTATATCAAAATGTCGTCACGATTGTACATATGTTTTGATAACATT
Organism: Ophiothrix spiculata; assembly: GCA_000969725.1. Classification (NCBI taxonomy): domain Eukaryota; kingdom Metazoa; phylum Echinodermata; class Ophiuroidea; order Amphilepidida; family Ophiotrichidae; genus Ophiothrix; species Ophiothrix spiculata. Next base: position 3,787 of record JXSR01S039823.1, on the reverse strand, counting down.
ACACTTGTCGTACGAGTTTTTTGTTTTGGTATTATTTGGGTATTTTTGACATAGCAGTAAGTTGATGATTTCCGTGTTACACCTATCAAGTCATATTTAATGGAAAGTTTTCAGTTTGGAATGTAACATTTAATATTTATGACTTTCAACTTCTGTATAGATATTTATATTCCTACATAAGTGTTCTAAGATGACCGATATTCATTAAACTGCAATAGCTAATAATGTGGATTCTTGATAAAAAAAAAAGTGTAAATACATGTAGTGTCAACACAGTTAAACAAACCGTAAAATGACTCAAAAAATATGCGACCTGCGGGAATAAACTTAAATACAAAAATACTGAATAGATTAATTAAAGAAGCAAAGTCCGATTGGTTTGTCATCGAATCTCGCTTTGGAGGAAAAAGTGAAAAAGTGTCCTTTTATGGTAACCATAAATAACTTTTAACAGTAAAGTATAGGAAATTGTGAAATACAAATTTGCTTATAAATTTAAAACGGTTTGACCGATCTTACTGTTGATTAGAAATTTAACCTCTTTAGTGGTGATCTTTTAAATGAAACTGTAATCTGAATCTAGAAAGATCGGACTATGCTCCTTTAAATTGGGCTGGTGGAGTATTTAACGTTACGAATATATGCACCTTATCCACTTGTAAGTGCAATATTTTACAAGGTTAATTTATAGCATTTTTAATTTGTAGTATATTGCAAACAAAAATCAAGTATATTTTTATATTTAAATTGTATGTACAAACATAACATATACTATTCCTCGTTACTCAGGGATCCATGCCCCTTGAGAGTTCAAAATATACTTGGTTGTTTAATTCTCAGCGGAAGACGAACTGATTAGCATTATCAACAATATTTGCCATCATTGATCTAGAAATTAAAAATTATTAGTTTGCAGAGACAAACATATAGATTTCCACATTTGTAAACAGTAATGTCATTTTCCACATTTGTAAACAGTAATGTCTTTGCTAATTTACTTCTTTGCTTTTCCCAATTTCCCTAACCGCAAAAACAATTTACAAGCTTCTACTCAATCAAAACTGAATACATCCATATCTAAACATGATTTATAAATGAGGGCTTCACTATTATTTAAACAAAAAAATAAACTGGTTAACATTTGGATTGTATTAACACAAGGCTGGAATTGATTTCTCGCAAAAATATATTTTATTACAATGACGGTAATGTAATAAATATGGTTTATTAGATTAAATCAGTTTACATTTTATATGTCACATAATCCCACAACCATTTATAAGTATGGTTAAAAGATTTAATTTATCGCAGATTTCTTTTTAGAAACATTTTAAATTGCGTGTAACATTAATATTAGGTGTGTTGAGTTTCGTTTTGAATTATTTATAAGTATGGTTAAGAGATTTAATTTATTACAGATTTCTTTTTAAAAACATTTTAAGTTGCGAGTAACACTAATATTAGGTGTGTTGAGTTTCGTTTTGAATTATGCTACGATTCGGTGTTATTTATATCGAATATAATGAAATTATTTGAAAGTTGAAAGTTCTGTGCACCTTGTCAAATCCACCTATACATATTGGAGCATATCTACTGCATGTGTGATGTTAATGGGCAAACTACACGAGAGGGGAGCGCGGCCGAGCGGTTAGGGGGAGCGTGGCCGAGCGGTTAGCGCACGGGTCTCGAAATACAGAGGTTGTGGGTTCGAGCCCCGGGCCAGGCGGCTTACGTCTCCTTTTTTCCTTGAGCAAGAAACTTTAGGGACATGATCAATTTAGACCCAAGCAACTCGCCCGAGCCGAGCAAGGACGAGCCGAACTTTTTGACCCAAGCCAAGTTAATACCTGGGTCGAGCACCCATTATAAATCACATCGTTGTGTACGCATTGATATTATTGACCATTATATTACTTGTTTTCTGCCACAGATGAGCGAAATGCAAAGATTGGACGATCAACAACTTTGCTTCATGGCTCGGGCGGCCCGAGCGATCGCTCGTCTCTATATTGTTTATGTCCCTTACTCTAATTGCTCCGTGTTTCGGATAGTCACATTAAGCTATTGGTCCCCTGTGCGAATGCTCCTTCTTGGGGCGCTGCATACAGTATATACCTGGTGAGTCTACATCCGTGTAGATTCCTGGAATGTACATCCATGTATATTCAACTCGATGCGTTCGTGCGCTTCATACACTGCGTATACGTGCGTGTTGACAGTACGACTTGGTAGGAAACATAGGTATAACGCGTAAACGCAAACACTTGAGCGCAGGGAATACGCAGCATGAATCCACATCTGGTTGACGCGTCATCGTGTAGACACAATATCTACTCAAGGAATGTACATCGATGTACATGGATGTACATTCCAAGCTCGAAGGGTAGATCACAATAGCCGTACGGCGTTCGTATGAACGGTTAAGATTTTTTTGAACAATTCGTAAGCCTTCATACAAACGTGTTACGGCGACCGCACAAAAGAATAAACTACTGGCCAGTTCGGAAGTTCGCTGACATTTCTAATAACTTTCGTGCGATGGACTTACTGTTTTTCAACTATATAATAAAGCATTGTTGAAAATGACTGTGTCGCTCAGCAAAAGTAACTGGACAAAAGCAATGTTAGCTGACATAGTTGGTGACCAACAGAGCAATAATTTAATGAAAGCAGCAGGACAACAATGCAATAACATCAAGATCATTTAAGTCGTTCATATTTAGTATAAGAGGTTCTTGACAGTCAGTAGTAAAATAATAAATAAATCTTTCACGAGAGACATTCGATACAACCTATTCAAGTTAACTGCCAGTGGTATAGAATTTCAGGCTCAGAAAATAAAAACAGGAAAGTCAATTTAAAAAGCAATATTTTTGATGACGTGGTTTTTCGACCTACTTTAAGACAGGTTTGCATTTCGTATTTACGTTAATAGGTTTTTGATGTTTTTGTTGTTGTTGTTGTTTTATTTTTTTCACCTGAAGCAATGTCAAGCTCTCAATTTATCGTAATTGTTTACATTGGTTAAAAAACAATTAGGAACTTTCTGATTCCATTATAGTAAAACTAAAGACAAATGAATATTCGAACATTTATGTCTTAGAGTTAGAGTTTGGTATTAAAGATATACCTCTGAAATACAGACGATTCATTGGATAAAAGGGAATATGTAAAATACACCTTACGCTTCTATTCTCAACAACCGGGCCGCAAAAAATAACTACTGTGAAAAAAATGATTTAAGAATTGATGCTTCTTTTATTGATTACTTATAATCTCCCAAACACCACCAGTGAATGCTTCATTTAATAAAAGTTACTAAAACGAACATTACTAGTTTGTTATGAATATTATACTTATTGCAGATAATTTTTAAAAACCTTGGTCATGAGACGTTATCTTTTCCCTAGCGAAAGACAGATCTCACTTTAAACGGAAAAGTGTCATAATTATTAGTTCTTTATTTTTTGGTATTAAATGTTGTGAGCGGTTGAATAGTATGTTTTAGAATAAGATTTCATGTGATTCACGTAATCCGCTTCAAGCACATACGTAACATTTTCTGATGATTCAATAATCTGTGAAAATTTCAATATTATTGTCTAATGACAATATCGTAAAATAACACTAATGACGGATTTAACTGTTTAATGTTCCTACTTTTCGGATTTAATTGCTTATCTTGTTGCTTAGTCGAAAAATAAATCATAGATTCTATGGCCCGTATTCCAGAAAGATGTTTAGCTAAACCATTGTTTAACTGAGCATCAACTGTCCAGGAATGATA
>JXSR01S039817.1:0-17052 GCA_000969725.1 Ophiothrix spiculata | reverse complement strand
TTTCTTAATATTTAGAGAATAGTGACTGTCTAGGGGATTTTAAAAACCAGAATTACAAATTGTAGAGTAAGATGTCACATGGGTCAAATACTTGATTAATAAACACAAGTATTTTCTATAAAGTAGCAAAAGCAAGAGAACAAAGAGATAATCTTTTTCAGAAGTAGGACAGTCAAAAAATGTTTAATTGCTTTGCTTTGTACTTCTTTATACAATGTAAAAAACTAGAGTCAAGAGTCAAATATATCATATACGAAACGCCACAGTAACAGTCTCTGAAAGCTAATGCATGCCACAAATAATTCAACAGCCCTATCAGAACGTACTCTGAAAGGATAACGACAGTAATGCGCTTTAATTATGCAAATTCTCTTCCTTCTCAATTATGCATTAAATCGTCACAATTCGAAAAGTCGTTTGACACCATTGCATGGCATTTAAAAGTTAAATCGCCATCAGATATTCACTGTCTGTAAATACCTTATTTGTGATAGCTATCAAGCATGACAAAGTGGCTTGACAATTTTCAATTTAGAAACACTGATGGATCCTTTATTGACAAGTTGACCTGTGCCATAATTGTCAGCCACTAATTTATGTAACGGTCTTTTACATGCTCAACTTATGAATACAATTCGTAGATGTGTGCACTTAGTTGACATTAAATGAAGTTTCTAAATACCGATTTATGTTTTCTTAAAAAGTAACCTTATCGTTAGCTCTTGCCTGATGTATACTAGCAGTATTTGTATACAAAAACATCCAGTTTGGTAACAGATTGATACAGCATTACAAACCATTAGCTCAACTAGCATCAACCACCATTAATGTCTGTAATAAAATCGGAAAACCAGCTGCACTGATTTCCCGGGGGGTGGGGGGAGGGGGAAGAGTTTACATGGGTAGTGAACCACTCCTAATAATCAACATTAAGAAACATTTTGAAGCAGGATTTTAAAACTAAGATACTTAATTTACAGAAAAAATGTTGCTCTTGTGGGGGGAGGGGGAAGAGTTGACATGGGTAGTGAACCACTCCTAATAATCAACATTAAGAAACATTTTGAAGCAGGATTTTAAAACTAAGATACTCAATTTACAGAAAAAATGTTGCTCTTTAATAAGCAAATATAGAAATTGCATAATATTCTTAATTTCTGGGACAACATTATAAACTAGCGGCACCCAGTTGATCGCACATTCCCTATCGTTGCCCTCCGGTGGGGGGGGGGGATACTCACAAATATAAGGTATACGGGGATGTGCCGCTGGAATGGGTCGCAAAAAATCCCTAAACATGGTTCCCATTTTTTAGCACCAAAATCCCTAAACATGGGTCACATCTTCAAGAAAATACGCAAAAATGGTCCAAAAAAGTGAAAATTTTCTGGGCTCGCATAGCCCAGAAACCCGGGGTTGCCCTCGCCTGGCCCTGACCTTTAAATGATCGTGATTTTACTTCTGACCTTGACTGACTTAAATAAAACCACTACAATAGATTCACCAGGATGAGGGCTGTTTATGGTGTAGGTTTGGTCCAGGTTGGTTCAAGGGTTAAAGAGTAATGAAATTCAATTATATGGAAGGAAGTTGAAGGGCAGAATAACAGTGACTTTAATATTCAGACAGGTGTAAGCATTATCTTTTCATCATTAACACTGCTTCATATATTTTCTTTCCAAAACCCCAACACAGAATGATATCACAAGCCTAGATATTTATCTACTGTCAGTGTTATTCTTCACTTTTATTAGAAAATATTTTCATAACAACTATTTACATAAAGTGCATAATCTAAATTCATGTCAATAATTAAAATCTGATTATCACCGAAGTGTTTTGTTAGAGTTGTTTTTGACCCCAAGGCAATATGAATTTAAAGCATAAGAGTGAGTAGGCACGAAAAAGTGCCATTAAAATGAGCAAATTATCGGCTAACAAATCAGTAGCGGTACACAGATGACGCATGAGGGACAGCATAATGTACCTGCTATTGATTGCAGCTTTTTATGTCGTAATTGAGGTCTTAACGTTGCGAGTTGTTACTTGTACTGTGTGGTAAATAAATTGATGTGCCCTGCAGCCTTAAGAGTGAGCTGAGTGCTTTATGAGCATGCTTGTTTGTCTCTTTTTCTTTGAAACAAGCTATTTCTCTTGTATAAGACGATGAGTTGTTTTTGTGGTTTTGTCTTTTCATGATATTTTTCATCAGGGCATATGTATCTTTGTGATTTTTCAAGGAAACATTTGTAAGGGAATAAATAACAAATTACAAATAGTTTTTAGTATTTTGTACTAAGATCCTTATTTGAAGCCACTTTTTTCAAATCATTTCTCACTCCATCATAAAATATGGAAATAAAAAGAGATCACCAATGCATAACTTACTAATATAGTACAAATTGAATGGTTCACCCGAGGGTTTACCTTTTTCCTTCCAGGTGTTAAGGTGTTATAGACTCACCAGGTATACACTGTACTGTATGCAGCGCCCCAAGAAGGAGCATTCGCACAGGGGACCAACAGCTTTACGTGACTTCCAAACCACGGAGCAATAAGAGTAAAGTTTCTTGCCCATGGAAACAAGGAGACATGGTCCGACCGGCAGTGCCGCCACCAGGCCTTGAACCCACAATCTCTGCAATACCAGTCCCGTGCTCGAACCGCTCGGCCACGCTCCCCTCTATAACAATATTTGGCAGTTGTTCTTGTATTTTATTTTAAGATCAGAAAATAAAACAGAGTGTCATTTGCATTTTGTGATCTTCATTGGAGATGCACCTTTAAAGTTAAGTAATAATTAAACTGCAAATCAATTTGTACTTATTTTGGGATGTTATTAAACATTGTTATTTGTGTTTCTATTGAAGTAAGCATGTATATCTTCTGTAAATATCGTCTGCATAAAGGATCTGTATTCTGTCAGGATTTATCAATAGTGCTATATTCAGTCGTATCAGGATTTGCAGTGTATTCATAGTGATCTATTGTCTGACATTTAAGAGTATTTTGTTTTCTAAGAACAATGACATTCCCTTTCATAAATGACATTTGAGAAATAAGAAAAACAAGTATTGTGATATTGAGACAGCTGTGTAATACTTAAGTGTGGGAGCTATAGCCCTAGGATGCAGTGTGAGGTGGTTGACTAGGGGAGAATGAGCTTCTCAGAATAAGTTACGTCCAGTCACACTGCTGATTAAAGCAGTATTTAAGTTTGTTTATGGTTTGGCTGAGAAAAAGGATACAATTTTTGACCAAAGATCTTATGGTTTGATTTATATACGTTTTATCTTTTAAAAAATAGCAAAGCTAACTAACCATTAACATTATAGAAAGAGCTACAAGATTATAGATGGAAATTGAGCGAATTTAGCAATGAATTAGATTGTCAGAATTTTGATACCTTTAATTTTCATTATTCTGTACAAATTGGTAAAGGGTAGGTGCAGAAATGTCAATTGTATCAAATGGTTTATTAATAATAAAATACACATACTTCTCTATAAAGTAGCAAAACTAAGAGAACATAAACATATTCTTTTAGATGTAGGGCAGAAAAAGTGATATATTGCTTTGCATTGTGACTATTGATATAATATATAAAACCAGACCTACGAGTCAAACATATTATGTAAGAAATACACCACAGTAACAGTCTCTGAAAGCTAATGCATGCCACAAATAATTCAACAGCCCTATCAGAACTTACTCTAAAAGGATAACGACAGTAATGCGCTTTAATTATGCATATTCTCTTCCTTATCAATTATGCATGAAAACGTCACCGCTGCATGCTTTTTCATTTAAATGTTAAACCACCGTCATATCTTGATTGGCTGCTGTTGCCTTATCACGTATGACAGAGTTGCCAGACAATTTGCAATTTAGAAACACTGATAGATAGATGCTTTATTGCAAAAAAGTTGACCTATGTTATTGTTAGCCTGATCACTTATGCACAAAATCTTGAAGTTGTGAGAAAATGCTAAATTTATTAATGCAGTTCGTAGATGTGTGTAGTTAGTTGGAATTGTTAAATGAAATTTCTAAACAATGATTAAGCTTTTATTAAAAAAGTGACCTTAGAATCAATTTAACTCTTGCCTGATGTCTAATAGTATTATTTTGTTTAAATGTAGATATGCTATATTTTCTTAGGCCAACTATTTTGGAGTGATAACATGCTCATATGAGCTCTCTTGTGATCTAAACAATAATCATATCATTTCAAATGAGTGGTTACATTTTTCTTCTCGTGTTATAAATCATTTTCGTTTTTATTCAGATAGTTTCTTTCAAGTGCACTATATGAAACAAAATGTCATCTGTAGTCACTGATTTTCTTATTAAACTACCAGTTAGTTGTAATTTGTGCTGTTATAAAACAGTTAGTAGGTGCGTAGATTGGAATTCTTAAATGAAATTTCTAAATTACTGATTAAGCTTTAATTAAAAAAGTGACCTTAGAATCAATTTAACTTTTGCCTGATGTCTAAAAGTATTATTTTGTTTAAATTTAGATAATGCTATATTTTCTTAGGCCAACTATTAATTTTTCACACAGGAGTAATTTTGTTACTAGTATTTAAAAAACCTCACGAGGTAGGTGACCTAATCTTGTCACAAATTTAACATATACTTTTTCCTAGCACCATAGATATGTAGAAAACTGTAAATTATTTTGGTAATTTAAATTTATCAGTAATTCTCAACCATTTGTATCATATCTCTTTATTGAGACAGAATTTTGGAGTGATAACATGCTCATATGAGCTATCTTGTGATCTAAACAATTCATATCATTTGAAATGAGTGGTTAAATTTTTCTTTTCATGTTATAAATCATTTTTGTTTTTATGCGGATAGTTTCTTTCAAGTGCGCTATATGAAACAAAATGTCATCTGTAGTCACTGATTTTCTCGTATATATGCACCTTTTCCAAGTTGTACAAATATATTGCGCACAATCAAACTACCAGTTAGTTGTAATTTGTGCTGTTATAAAACATATGTATTCATGTTTCTTCTGAAGGTTTCATTACTGAAGGTATCAACTCTAAATGTCATCTGCATTCTGTCAAGATTTATATATCATGGGTGTTATCTTCTGTAGCATCAGGGTTTGCAGTGATCAATTGTCTGATATATCAGGGATTATTTTTCTAAGAACAGTAACTTGCTGTTTTATATGACATTTAAGAAAATACAGAAAAATGTAGTTGTGTAATCCTCTAGAGTGGAAAGCTAACTCTACAATGGAGAAAGATGTGGTTGAATAGGTCGTGTGAGCTTTTGAGGGAAACTTGTCCTGCTGAAGTGAGTTGTATACGATATTTATTTAGGGTACAATTAACAAAGCTAACTTCTTTCATTAAAGTAAAAGCTAAAATTACTATACAAATTATAGCGCAGGGTGCAAACTGTCTATGTTCCAAATGCGTCATTAATAATAAGTCCCACAGATATTTCTCTATAAAGCAGCAAAACCATGAAAACATAAAGATTATTCTTTCTGAATTATAACAGTCAAAAAGTGTTAAATTGCTTTGCTTTGTGTTTCTTGATATAAAACCAGAGCTAAGAGTCAAACATATTATATAAGAAATACACCACAGTAACAGTCTCTGAAAGCAAATGCATGCCACAAATAATTCAACAGCCCTATCAGAACTTACTCTGAAAGGATAACGACAGTAATGCGCTTTAATTATGCATATTCTCTTCTTTATCAATTATGCATGAAAACGTCACCATTCAGAAAGCCGTCTGTCACCGCTGCATGCTTTTTCATTTAAATGTTAAACCGCCATCAGATCTTGACTGTCTGCTGTTGCCTTATTGTAATAGCAATCAAGCATGACAGGGTTACCAGACAATTTGCAATTTAGAAACACTGATGGATGCTTTATTGAAAACAAGTGGACCTGTGTTATTGATAGTGTGATCACTTATTTATTAATTAGCATGAATTAGCATTGTGCGGTGCTATTCAAATTTTGTCCTAAATTATCATAACAATAACATTTTTCAATCCTTCTCTGCTTTGACAGCTAAACTTTATCGAAAAATTCCTTCAGAACAGCATTTTTTTTATTTTTTGTGAAGAAATTTCTTCAAAAAAACTTGACCTAAATTATATATTTTAAAACAGCATGATTGATTTTCATTTTTTTAAAATTTTATATGAGTTGTGTTTGTTTGATGTATCCTTGACCAAAGTCTTCCAGTATTTTACAAAAATGTTGATCATATACCTTTAACGAAACATGCTTCCGGCATAAAAAAAAATGTAGACTTTAATGCTCATATGAGTTCTCATGTGGTATCAAACATGCCAATTTAATAGAAAGGGTTGAATAAGTTATCGGCATACACACCTTTAAATCTTAGGAAAAAGTAACAGTTTCCAACTTACACACGTTATCAAAACATTAATTTCGCAGTGGTGATGCTACATGTATCCATTGTTCAAATGGGCATCTCACTGCTAATTTTATGCACACTTTGGGAGCTTAATGGGTATCAGTATCTACAATCCAAACATGCGGTTTTGAATTTCTACTTGAAGCAAATTGGTTTTATTTTCACAGAAACAGTATGTGGCTAGAAGGCAGGAAAGAGGATGATGAGGTATGATAGATGAGGGACGAAAAGATAAGATAAAGAGATAAGCATATAAGTGAATTTGGAGGATTTGGAAAGATACTGATCATAGATCTTAATTCTTGCCTGGGTCCTGATGTCTAGTTTCAAAGTATGTGTAACTTTATAGTTGCTGCAAGCTGAGCAACAATAACTAAAATTGCTGGATAGCAGTTGCATTGCTGTCTAAATCATTTGCATATTATCAAGATGAGTTTTGTATATGTGCCGGGTGGAAAATATGACCCATATCTCTACATAATTTTCTTGCATATACCTACACATCAGTATACCAATTTTGATTAATAAAGCACATTGCTTTTTGAACAAGTTTCCCTAACACCTAATTTTTACAAATCGGGCAAACTCCATCACCTAGGAAAACCATCCCATAACTTTAGCAAAATCCGTGAAAAAACAGCCTACATTAATATAAAGTGCAAAAAAATATGCTTCTAATGTTTGTAGAAATAAACTGTTGAATTCTCAAAATCAACACAGTTTTCATATTCAAGTGGAATTGTGGCTAATACCTTTAAAAAAGAAAGAATTTTTTAGGCTGATAGCCAAGAAAGCCTCTAATGAAGCCTATTTCCATTGAAAATCCTCCAATGGGTCCTAGATCTTTCTTTAATATTCAGTTTTAGTGCAGGAGGAAAACCGGAGGACCCGTAGAAAAACCTGCGGAAGCGGGCATGGACTGAGAACCAAATGCACATAAAGCGCCGGGCGCGGGACTCGAACCCGGGACCTCATTGGTGCAAAGCGAGGGAAATACCGCTACACTAACCCGCTTTCCAAAACTTTCAACCTACTCTGTACCTCTGTTAGGGGCAGTCTATTATTATTAGTAGTATAATACTCTGCCTCAAAACAAACTTTTCGATACCAAACATTTGATTGATTCAACACATGTGCAATGTAGCATAACTTGTTGTTGAAGTCAATTTATTTGGAGTCGCTTAATTGTCAATTTGACGACGAGACCAAATGTTTAGTAGCAAAAATTTTGACTAAAGACTGATCCTTACTGTCTCATGACAAATTGCATACATAAACACATAAATACAAAAACATCTAGCTAGCTATGGATTGATATAACATTACAAACCACTAGCATCATCCACTACTTATGCTAGCTGTATCAATGTGAAAACCATCTGCAAAACATTTTCAAGGGGAAGGCGGTAGATACCTGCCATTGGCACATAGTAGTCCATTTCTAATGATAGGTATTAGAGTACAGTTTAAGACTATACAGAAATATGTCTCAATTTTTGAATACCAAATCATGATGTTTAATTGCATGAAATTCAACATGTTGAAATCAATACAAACTATTCTTTGGGAAATTTGCCGTTATTTTGATACCCTTGTTTATTTGTATTTTTAAAAATGTTTTAATACTCTAACTCCTCTCCATCTCTATATCTAATACAAGATGTAAAACCAACCTTCTACCATATCACTTACTAAGACAACTGTGAATCGTCTGATGATGTCTTAGACAAATGTCCTTCTCATTTGTCAAATATGATCTCTACATCTACATTTAAAGATATACTCAATAAAGTTGCAGAAGAGGCAATATCTAATTGAAAACATAATGGATGTATAGTGATCTGTAAGAAGTAAATGGTGTGACACTTATGTTTCACCAACTGTGTCTAGGTAGTCCTCAAGTGGTTTCATTTGCTATTTGTCAAAAATTACATTAATTGGACATGGTACATATTTAAAGAAAAACAAACAAAAAAAGCAGGCAATTCATAACAAGTTATATATTTTGATATTGCAACAAACAGAATTGAATAATGCCAACAGAATGTTTTAAATGAAATATTTCATATTCGAAAACAATAAGTGGCTAAACACTTTCTGTTTCTCTATTAGAGATTCTCAATGTTCATTGAGCAGAACAAGAAAAACAGATTCACAATTTCCCATGTGGCCTAACAAATTACCATTTAACACTCCCAAGATAGAGTGATCAGTATTCCGTGACAGTGCTTACCAGCGAAGTGAAGGATAATGGGATTTTGTGATTGGCATTTACAGATTCCCAAGTGGACTTGACCAGGACAGTTTCATTTACAAATCATTTAGACTTGTGGATACTTTCTTTTGCAATTTGAAAAATTGCAGTTTTTACAGGGATTTTAAATTTTGTAAATAACGAACTTTTTCTCAAAATGCCACAAGTTTTTATTTTCTCAAGCTAATCTGGATATAAAAATAATAAATAAAAATAAAAATGCATCATCAATTGACTAGTAGCCATTTTAAACCAACAATGTGTCAACATCCAAACTGCGATATTCTAAACAAAGCTGATAACTATAATTTGTAATGGAGCATTACCGACGTATCATGGAGGTTATGAGAACACAGGGCTAACATTCCTGTGCTGATGGATGTAGCCATCCAATACTACAACTATAGCGGAAGCCCTAGTGACTTTCTAGTTCAACCTCCTATTGGTTTGATGTGGTGCATTGCATTATGATTATGTATGGGGCTTGTCCAGACATAGTCTGGTATACCCCGAGGATTATGGCAATGTTGTTGGTTGGACTTGGGTTTAATAAAGACATACCCTAGGGGTGCTGAGAGGATGCAGAGTGTGAACAAAATAAATTAAGTGAATGTGCAATGCTGTTGGATGCTAATGAGTTGCTGTTAGTGACGTGCGAATGCATCTGACAACCATTACCGCTACAGTTAATGTAAGAAATTTTGAGGATGCTTTTGTTTGATAAATTTTGAAAAATAATTTTTAGTTTGATTTAAGAGTCACTATCTGTTATTTAACGTTTCATTTGCAATATGAATTTCTTTTCTTAATCATAGCACATGATCAGTCTGTTTAAAATAAATTATAACAGTCAGGTACCCTTGAAGTACTTATATAATCAAGAAGTTGATAAAACATAATTTTATTTTATACAATATAGCACTTAAGATTTTGTTCGTCTCTTTGACAGCTTATTAAATAATTCAAATCGGATTGTGTTATACTTCATTAATGCCTTTCTATTGTTTCTTGGACAATTATTCATCGAAACAACTTGAACAGAACAGTGGAGGGAAAGTAAAGTGATGGTTTCTTCTTGAAGTTCCAAAATGCTACTCAGATTAACTTAATAGACATTTAATTAGCTTAGCAATAAGGTGTACTTTTATCTCTAACTCTTACAAATGCTAATAAGATAATAGATGGTGATATCTTAAAACATACTGATTATTCAATACACATTTTGTTAACTCAAAGATGATTATTTTCTAATTTTACAAGCATGACTTTCAAAAGCCTTTGAAAGAGTTCTCATGCAAACCTTACTTTGTAACTATGCGATTTGAGATTTGAGGGCTTAAATGACATGGATATACCATACCATTGCCAAACAGGTTTTGTATCAGTGCTTTTGAAAAATACTGTACTACGGCTGTAAGTAGAGCTTGAGCATTCTAAATAAAAGTTGGCACTATACCGGATGCTGATTGCCTGCAATGTTACATGTGGCTGACATTCACACATCTAACAACATCCAATCAACAATTCTCATATCCTATGTTCCCAGTCCCAATGAAATATTCAGTATCTACTTCAAGTACCTGAGAAACCTGATCTTGTTTAAACACTCAAAGCTATATCAAGCTACCTCTGTCTCAGAATCAGATAAGGTACTGCAGACAAGATGAGTGTCAAGTACATGCAACAAATGTTTACATAGATGCAAGGAACTGCACATTCACATAGCAGGTATTCTGAATCAATATAAAAAGTTGATGTTTTAAATTGGTATATAATTTTTTTTAAAGCATTTGCAATAATCTATAACCATGGAAACTCTTGAAACTTTAAAAGTGCAACATGTAAAACTTTGTAATTTTAACATGACCTTTAAATTCTGACTTTACCCATTCTTATACATCTTTCATGTTTGACATTAAATAAGTAAGAAGAAATCTGTTTATCTTGAAATAGTGATATATATGCTTAAATCTCCACTGTTTTTTGATCCCTGGTCAAATATAAGTACATTTAATATACTGTACTGTAAAATGAATAAGTGCAGGTAAAAACATTTTAAGTATACTTTTTTGATACTTATTTATACTTAATTTGTACTTACAGAGCAAGAAGTACTTTATTAGTATACTTAAACAATACTTTAATGATATTTTGCCAAAACAAATGCTTGAAAGTACGAAATAGAACAGAACTTAAACAGTACTTTACGACTTTGTACTTAATTGATACTTATTTTCTCCAATGTACTTATTTCGTTTTCCAAATAAATATGCTTGAAAGTACAATATAAGTACAGTACTTTACGACTTTGTACTTAATTGATACTTATTTTCTCCAGTATACTTATTTGTGTTCCAATTAGGTACAAGTAAATATGCTTTAAAGTACAATATAAGTACAGTACTTTACGACTTTGTACTTTATTGATACTTATTGTCTCAAAATAAGTACTTATTTTGATACTATTCTGATACTGCATGTTATATCCAGTACTTTATGCATCATAAATGTGTACTATCAACATGTTGCGACAACATTTTAGTCCAGAAAAAAGGAATACTTAAAATTTACTTATATCTGACCAGGAAATTATTTAATAAGTATGTATTAATGTCAAAGCACAATAGAAATGGTTTTAAATATGGTTTGATAACTGACATATGATTCCTGAACACTTGATGGTTGCACTTTTAAGATTCAGATTCAGATTTCAGATTAAGTTTATTTCAATATCATGAACATGAACAGATAACAATAACATAAGTAAAAAACACAATGATATTGGGGACATAATCAGAAGGCCAAAGAGTCCTAGAGTGATTATGTGCCTATACAATCAGGTTACACAAAACAAAGTCTGCACAAGAAACGTAAATAACACAAGACAATACCCAAATACAAATAGGATTTGATATAGAAGGATATTTCCAAAAATGAACTTCTTACAGATATGCCCAAATATTCAACTAATAATTTGATAAAAAGTTCGATTTCAATTTGTTTTTAAAACATTTTACAGTTTTGGATTGCTTTGGTGTCTTTGCAAGGGAATTGATTTGAGGATGTTCATCTTAGTTTTGTTAATAGCGTAATCCTGGGCATTTCTTGTTGCATATTTATGGTTCTCAGCATGCTTAATGAAATGTGATTTAAATATAGTCGGTAGTTCACCTGCATGGTGCTTATACATACACTTTTGAACTGTGAGGGTTTGTTAAAATAATGAAATGAACAAATAAAGTTCTAAATTTGAAAACTCACTATATACAATTGTAGTACTTTGTGCAAGCAAACAATAACAGATGCATTATGTAATTTGAATTGTATTGATATAGAAAACAATATTCTATGAAGTGGCTCTAAATAAGCTGATACATTTATTCATTTCATGATTCTAAAGATACCTCATAAGATTAAAACTCTGTAAAATAGCTAATTTGAATGAATTAATTTTTCTATACATGTGTCATGGTTGACAAATTAGAGGAATATTACACAGTTTTCTTTTTATTGATTTTATAGATATAAACTATATAAATAAAGATGATTGAATAAAAAAATATTTTTCTTATATTTCATATTTTTAAGTTTATCAAAAAAAATTTGAAATGAAAAAAATACTTTATGTAATTTTCATTAGAAGACTTGTTTCCATAGATGAATAATGTATTTCCATAATTGATTTTTAGTAACCTTCAAAAAGAACAACCAAAACCAAATACTTCAAAATTGCCAAATTACTCTTTAAAACAAATATACTTCTAAAATTGTTCAGAATTAAGAACCATTTTTGAAATAAGAAATTACTATATACGGCACCTCACATTTGGAAGTTTCATGATCTATTAGATTTTTTGCTATAGGATGAACTTTCAAACCAACGATGGTAAAATAGAATTATAATGAAATTTAATATTACACAAAACTGAGTGCTCTGAATGAGAGCAGTGTCAGCTGGAAGGCAATTTAATATAGCATCACATCTTTGTGAAAAGTGATCCAATTTCAACCAAGAAATGGATTTGATGGAATACAAGAGATAAATGCACAACTTTATCAAGTTTATTGGGACCATGTTGTATTATCTGTAGCATAAGCTGACTGGGGTCATACTGTATACTAAGAAACATATGATTCTTAAAAGTACCCAAGATATTTTCTTTTTCTCCATGGTCCAACAGGGAGCAAATGTAGAAGTATTTGTATTGATATATTGGTGACAGTATTTATATGCAATGCTTTATACCAAACTGAATGTCTTTAAAAATCTTGTCTTGCCTGAGTGTATAAGAAATAGATGAAATCCTTTTCTACAATATTAAATGTCTTTATAAGTTTTTTGAAAGCAGCTAGAGTTGTGTGTGTGTTGTATGGAAAGTTTGCAAATAATATATATAACATTAGAAGTTCAACAACTAAAATTATTTTTCCCCAATATAGAACCAATAGGCATTCTTGATATTTGTTGACAAAAGCATGCTTAGCTATTTTTTGCAAAAATAACTGTGAAAAGAAACTTATATATCAACTTACTGTAATCTGTGTAATTTTATATTTCCAGGATTATGGAAAATAACGTGTATATGTGTCTGGGAAAAGAGAACTGTCTAAAACCCCAGTCAAATGAATGAAAGGGCTATATTATGGGTCACATATCATACATCATAGTCATACTGTATCCTTTATTTACACCGAGAAGAAATTACATATGTGTGAACACCAACCTCACCAACCAATCAGACAAGACGTGATTACCACGTGCCACCATGAGAAAACAATGAGATGACCCAAGAGATTTGAATTATTCTGTACATCATAGACAGAACAGCTGCAGAGGTATTCAGTATAAATAGAAAATAGCAAGATATGAGCACCGAATGTCACCATGCAATTTCAATCTGTTCCCTGATTGGATATTCATTTAGCAAGTGATTTTTACTTACAAGCTGATTTGGTCATGCTTATATGGTAAATGTGTCATGGCTTGGAAGGCTCTGAATAAAAATTATATGCACCAAATGACACATTAGTACAGATGCAGGTTAAGTGTTAATTTGCGTGACAAATTGCTTATCTAACATTTAGGTATATAATTCATCAAAGGCAATTTTTTTCTGCTAAAATGTTCTGCTCCTAATGAATCGAGATGATGAAAATAAGCCTTTCATCAATTCCACTAACAAGACACCTGATTTGAAAAATGAATAGAACACATTTCTGTTTTGTCTATTTTCCGTATTCCAAGTGTTTGAAAATTAATACTAATATCATAAAGAAAAGCGAAAGTTTAATTATTGATTCCATATTATTATTTCCAATATTAGTGTTTGTCTATAATGCTAAAAACAATATGTGGACAAATGTAAACATGGTTGTATTGACTTACAGGAAATGAAAGACAAAACATGTAATTTGTTGGACAATGTCAATATTATCTTTGTAAATCATATCTTATCTTGTCTGTAAGATGACTACAAAAAGATTGGATGACATATCTGATGTCAATGTGTATTTTACTAATGAAGTTTCCATACTTCTGATGTTTGTTACAAATACTGATTTACAATATAAACATTACACAGGAGCTATTATGTGGTTCAAAAATACTTACATCATCATCAAATTGATAATAAAGAAGTGTATGCAAATTCAGATAAAAACTGACAAGAAGTAAAAACAAGAAAGGCTTGAAAAACTAGATCAGGATTGCTATTATAGGCATAGCATTTCTTCAAAAAAAAAATGCTTGATAATACTTACCCACATATTTTATCAAATTGTGATTATAATCTTACATTTATTGATTAATGTTTTCTTAGGAAATAAGAAAATTGCTAATTTGGAGAAAATGGTGATTTTATCACCAAATTTCAATAACAGAATCTTGGTTTAAAAGGAATTTTGAGAAATATTATCAAATACTGTATTCAAGGTCTTTAAAAACCAGAAATCACATTATAGACAAATCCTTTCCTTCTAATTATATAACTTAACCCTGAAGATCCTCACATGACCTTGAACAATCTATTAATATAAATGATAGTGGAGTATGCTCAAAAATTGCTTGTTAAATCAGTTGAATTTCCTGAACAAATCTTTATTCCTTACCTTTCAACCAGTCAGCGATCAACCTAGGAAGCCTTCCAGTTGCTTTGTTAGCATGCATGAATTGGATTGAAATTGCCTGAGGATAAAAGCAAGTTTCCAAGCACTGGTGATTTGAATTGCAAAAGCTTTAGCATGAGGATCTTGTAAATAAAGTCATGTTGATTGTCAGACAAGTTGCATCATTCTCGAGTCAAACAAAAAATGCATATATTGGAACCGTGCAATGTTGCGGTATTGGTTGTCTGATATGGATTCGCAAGTCACTTACAGCAGCTCATTAGCATTCTAACAGCATTTCCCATTCACTTCATATATTTCCTTCACACTATGTGGATACCTTTAGGGAAAAGAAGACATCGGGATCTTCCCATCATGCCTTGCTTCCAATGAATCATTCCAATGATTTTTTTGTACAGATTGTGATGAGATGAGAGGGTTTAGGGATGAAATTTTATAATAGCACAATTAGTAGACCTCATCCAAAAGTTGAATTTCAGATATGTTTTATCCCTAAACCCTCTCATTAAAACCTGTCCAAAAGGTCCCATTGGAAGCAAGGCATGATGGGAAGGTCCTGATATCTTCTTTTCCCTTAGGGTATGTCTTTATTACAAAGGCAAGTCCAACCAATTGCCAAAATGTGTAAGGAATACACTTGTCTCTGAGCCAATTACACAATCGAGCACCATCACAAGCGGGATCGATACCATCAACAAACCAGGAGGAGGATGAATAGGAAAGTGACTTGAAGAAATAGGAGTTTTCCTATCACTGCTATATTGCCACCCATTAGCATAGGAGTGTAAGCCTTGTAAGTTACTTCACGTAAATTAGCGTCTGTTGACCTGGAGACTTTTCAAGCTGATCTTACTCAATCTTTTGTATCAGCTGAGCAATGCAATAATGTGGATGGTCTTGTTGCATCTTATGATGATGTAGTGAGACTGACGTTAGATAGTCATGCTCCGGTAAAGTGCTCAACAAGAAGCTCACGAACAAGGTTTCCCTGGTATAACGACGATGTTCATCAAGCACGTCGTATCCGGCGCAAACTAGAAAGAAAGTGGAGAAAATCGCGTTTGACTGTTGATCGTCAAATTTATATTGATCAACGCACTACCACTAACCTGTTGATTGACAAAGCTAAGCAGGAATATTACAAAAAAGACTAGAGAATGCATACTCTAAAACGTTTTTAAGAGAGTAAATGATCTGTTGGGTAATAATGTGAAAATATTGCCTGCCCATGAATCGGCATAGGAACTGAGTGATGACTTTGCTTCATTCTTTGACAACAAGGTCAGGGTTATTTATGAGGATCTTGGGGCTGATTGTGATCATGCTGCTCCTCCTCATGTTGTTTCATGCTCACATAGCCTGCCAAGTTTAATTTATTAAGCGTGGGTGAAGTTGTCAAAGTCATCAATGATGCACCCACAAAGTCATGCATTCTTGATCCTGTACCCACATGGTTTCTCAAACTTAACATCCATGCTTTTGTACCCATTATTACTCATATTATCAATGAATCTTTAAATGCTGGTACTTTTCCACATAGCCTAATACACTCTGTTGTCACTCCTCTCATCAAAAAGCCATCTTTAGATCCTAACATCCTGAAAAATTACAGACCGGTTTCCAATCTCTCATTTACTTCCAGGCTCATTAAAAAACAGGCTTGTAAAACCATCAATGAGTACATTCATGAGTACCAAATGGGAGAGCAACTTCAATCAGCCTACAAAATAGCCCACAGCACAGAGACAGCCTTAATGAAAGTTAAGGATGATGTTATGGTTGGTCTGGCTCAACATCAAGGTGTTTTGACACAGTTAGCCACGACATACTTCTAAATAGACTTGAAAAAGATCTGGGTATACAAGGTACTGTACTCCATTGGTTCAAGTCATACTTGTCCAACAGAACGAGTAGAGTATGTATAGATGGCCAACTCTCTAAACCACAACAGATGAAATTTGGTCTCCCACAAGGCTCCATCGTGGGACCATTGGGGTTTTCACTCTATGTTTTACCTGTTGGTCACGTCATCAAATCTTTTGGGTTACAGTAACATATGTACGCTGAGGGTGTTCAATTGTACACGTGCTTTAATCCAAACGACCAAGTTTCAATAACATCTACATTGAGTAATTTGTCTCGTTGTATTGATGCCCTTAAAATCTGGATGCATACTAACATGCTCAAACTCAGCGATGACAAAACTGAGTTCTTTGTTACTGTACCAGCTCATCTTAAAAACAAAG
>JXSR01S039813.1:150630-160949 GCA_000969725.1 Ophiothrix spiculata | reverse complement strand
TTGTACATGTGCGATCAATAAAACATCGATTGCGACTTATTCCGTGTAGTTCAATTAGACCCGGACTCCTGTTTATGGGGGACACTCAGTCTCATTACACCGGTTTCCAATCTTGAATTCTTAGTTCGATTTCCAGGGAGTTTCTTTGTAGTTATCTACGAGAGGCAAATATACAAAAAGAAAACAAAAGCAAACACCAAACAAAGCTAATACCAAAATAGAGTCTAGATTTTGACCTTATCATCATGAGAAATTGAATCATACATTAAGGCAATGTCTTATGATGGGGAATCAACCTGTGTTAAAGCAGGATTTTAATATTGTAATATAGCTTTTTGATTGTAACCGATCATCCGATACTTTTTGATATGTTTTGGACAAGGAGATCCTCTAAAAAATGTGAAGAAGCATTGTATTATTTGCTAACTTTGATCTTTCGATATACACATGCCGATTTCGAAATTGTATGAATGTTAAGAACATTTAAATGCATTTGCCGGGGTCATCAATTATTATATAACATTCATTACATGAATTTTGAAATTAATAAGAGGTGCATTATCAAGCCTAAGGTCGCCATCTTGGAAAATCAAGGCTATGGCCAGGTTGCGACCGGCCGCACAAAGTTGTGGCCTAATTAAGGTTTGTACACATTGTATTTAGCACAAGCTTTTATTTTAAAAGACATTGTGAATTAATCATTTTGATAAAGCATGCTGATTGGAGATTTTGTACACTAAATAGAATCACCAGAACGATAAACTAATTGATACTGCCTAGTAAATGAATCATTGTTTCTTAAACATGTTGTTAAAACATTTTTATATGGATCTTTGACCTACCTCTAACACATTAGAAACACATTTTAATTAAATGTACTGTAGTCCTAAAATGTGTTTCGGTTTTCATCCGTACAGTAATTTCATAAATATATAAAATTCATGATTACATATTTTACACTAACAAAGTTTAATCAATGGGTTTCGATTATCAGAAAAATAGCCGGGTCTATCAAAACTGTTCTCCCTTTAGGGCACCGTCAACAGTTGTATTGTGCAGAATCTGTAAATCAACTCTATTTAATTAATAGTTTTACTTTAATGTGCTTCGGTAGAAGCATGCAATATTCAAAGACCGTCGGCAAAGGTTTTTTTAATGAAATATTATATTAAGATATAATCAAACATTCTGTCGGAAACTTATATCTAAAGAAAATGCCATTATGCGCAAGAGACGCACCATGTATTCAATCATGATAAAACATTAATGGAACATATGGAATATAATGAGAATATAATCCACAGTGATCTATCAAAAAAAAAATCGCGTGCGGCAAGAAAAGGCTCCTCTTGGTATCAAATAAAGTTATTATACGCCTGCACAATTTAAATTATCATTATAACTTCATAAAGATACAAAAGTAAAAATCATCTTAGAACATTTAAGTGCATTAATCTGCTTAAATGTTATTATTACATGGTCATTTCTTAAGAGTTCATGTTATTCTTTATGGATTTTATGATTTAAGACGAACCCTTACTAGATTTAGTCGACATATTGCATAAAACCCAGGAGTATTAAAATTGACGTTGAAGTCGATTAGGTATTAAGTAATTCTTGTATAAGATTAACTATAATATATCCCATTGAAAGTGATTTCATTCCGGAGTAATACGTTTGCGACCTGTTTTGACCTTCTCTATCCGACTGCCCTTGACTAGTATTGTAGTACAACGGCGAATCCAAACAAGGAGAAACTTAATACTGTCTCCCTCTCGTAGATAAAATATTGTTATAAATAATATTTAAGAAAAATATGCATCTATCTCATCAACTTCGTATAATGGACATTCGATAAAGCACATTGGTATTTTTGTACAGCTTGTCCCAATATTAATGCAACAGTCAAAAAACAATTATAATAAATGTTTGTATACAGAAACCATTGGGCATATTATATTGCACTCTTCTTTTGCACATAACAGGATGCGTATCCACCTACAATTATATTGAGAAGTCAATAACTAACAAATTAACAAATTAACAAACAACGTTACCTTTTCCGCTAAGTTCAACTTCGTGTTTGGTAACTTAATCCAGATACTTCCGCAGGTAAAATTTGTTTTTTCTTCTTGCAGAGTTAAAGAACAGTTTGCATCTTGATTTCATGAATTTTGGACAGAAAAAGAATACGTTTTGTTCAAACAATATATATGACCAAGACTGATAACTGTTGAAATAATGAAATTCATTTTATTCAACTTTCTTACACTCAAATGCCGTGGTTCAAACCGTTGACACTATATCGATACATTGTTTTCCTGGGTGGTACTCTGGCAAAATGAGCGGAAACTCACGATTTTCAAAATTGAGTTTATTACATATTTTAATTCTCTAAAATCTCATCTTTCGGATGATATATGATAAGTCATACTGTCTTTCTACAATTTTCATTTAGAGATCGATATACAAGGCAGTCTACTCAAAATCTGGCATTAGAGTTACTGATTACTACGTATATTGTATAATAACATTAGTTACTGATTACTACGTATATTGTATAATAACAAAACTCGATTAATTACCCGTAAATAATTGCACTTCCCGGCATAATTGACCTTCAAAACGCAAGATATAGGTTAACACAAATGCATTAATTCGTTTTATGTCAAAAAACGAAATTTGATCTTTTCATCATATTTTTACTCTAGCAGCCATTTATCTTCTATAGCGACTTTCCGATATTTGTGCCAGTAAACCACTCATTTAAAAATTGAAAAGAAAGTATAAAGCAGCAGACAATGTTAGTTTAGTGTAACTTGATTATCAGATTTTGTATAAGATACGGAAAATCAATTGTAAGACTCGGATCCTCATTGAATTTTTCGACCATCGTTGTGATTGACACTTCAGTTTCCTCCATTCAACATTCCGTATATCTTTTCCAAAGTGACACAAACATCGAACATAAGAATAGGGTGCCAAACATTAGCGTCATATTTAATCAGAAAATGCAATTGCATTTTGTTTGAAACTAGTATAATTATAGATATAATAGCACAACACCACACCAACCCGAACTTTAAAAACACATGTTATACATTTTCAAGTACTAGTTATTTCACCACCAAATTACTCGTACTTTAAAGTAATCGTTCACCTAGAAATTCATTAGAATGTCCGGACATTTAGAAAACCACTACATTTTAGTACTAACACTAGCTTTAAGCGTCTTAAATTATTTTAGAAGATAGTACCCACCTTTAGTTGCACGCTTCTTTATTTTTTCCATCCTGGTCATTTCCATTTGATGATTGATGGCACTACGAGTCCAACATGTGCATGTTGTTGATATATCGTCAATCAATGGTGAAGGTTTCACGTAACACACACTTTACTCTTGGTGATAGAAACTACTTTGGGTCCATGCTGTTTTATTGTCAACACCTTGAGTTGCAAAAGGGCTGACCGATATAGGTTTCTGATGCGCACTGCAATAAAAGCTAATAAAAAGGCAGATACATGGACGCACTTGAGAAATCATATATTCTGTTAGTGAACCAATGGGTACTTAAATACGTAACATGCATACCTTTAAAATGAATTCAGGTGCGGCTTTAGATAAAAGAATACAAAATACTGAAATTACTTCTTCAGAGGAAAAGTAGACATTTGGTTAGTTTTATGATAAACAAAAGTTTTAAAAAGCTGTAACTTTTAATACACAGCAATATTTTGAACATTGTCCTATTAGACTTATGTGCTCTTTTAGTACGCGTTATGGACGTACGCTCCAAATGAAAAATCAGAAAAATAAAAATGTTCACTTATTGGCAAAATTTCAAATTATTTTCAATAAGATATTCCACTTAGCAAACTACTTAACCACAAAAAGTGTTCTTTGATATGTAATTTTGAACGGTTAAGAATCATATTTGTTTAGTTTTTGTCAAGAATTCTTAAAAGAATTTTAAGTTCTCTGGTAAAAACAACAAATATATAAACATATGTATCATTATCAAATTATTTTCAATCAATTTTTCAAAACAATTGACCGTATCTTTTTATACATAAGCGTTGATTAAATACATAAGTTGTGGATTTATGATGAACCCACAATTGATATTCATATTTACCACGTCATATTCATTACAACTTTCACTGAAGCGAGTTTTTATGTAGTAGTAATCCTAAGTCGGTGAATTAACAATCGCGGTTCGGTGACTTTGAAATCGTGCAAGGTCTTGTGTAAGAGAACAGTTAAAAACTTTAATAAGTAACACACATTAAAAAACTAGCAATTTGCTCCAGATTCTGATAAATATTTTGTGAAATGAGATTTCTGTTACATTAAAGACATTTAGAATTTAATTTTATACTATATACATAGGTTCTCAGCGTTTTGTTTTTGAAAGGTATTCAAACATGCTACAGAGTTATTCATCACAAATCAACAACTCTGCATCGAATTCGTCTGCGTATTGAACGCTTAGACGTACTAAACGCCTCAAAAACGATAAGTGGACAGTCAGTCTGACCCCCATAAATCAAAGAACTAGCCCTCAAATTCCAACAATATTGATATACATGAACAATACGCAATATCAGCTAATGTTTGGCCCCAAATGTGACATCAAAACTATCACCATTATTCTACACCAGCCGTTTGAAATATCTATCTCAGTTTTCGTTTATCACATTTTGAGTATACGCACAGTGTTACAAAAGTGCATCACCACAATGCTTCTAGGGGAATCGATAGACGATCGATGTTATTCATATTGCACTGATTACAGAGCTGCTGTTGTCCAATGTGTGTCGATCTTAACTGTTTTACCAACTAAGACACCTATTTATTTATCCTTTTTATTCATTGAAACTGGTTTGACTTTATTTTCTTTTTGTCCAGTGGTCAAAATTATAGGCCCAAAATACACATAAGTTAAAATGACTTTAAATTAAGCATTTTTACCTCAGCATTAATGAAGCAAACACATTATAAATTCACATAAAATGTATGACAACCCTTTAGAACTTGGATTTTGAAATGGTTAATTTTCGATATTTACAAGCCCCGTTATTCTCCCCCGTGAAGCAATTAAGAGAACCACGATGATGTGTCTTCAACAACTCAGCTATGTATACACTCAACAGGTTGTTATTTACCTCAAATTTTAAATTGACATTTCTTGGTCATGCAGAATGAATTGAAATGAAAACCCCGCGCATTTTAAAATGCTGTAAACAACAATTTTCTAGGCAGTTCGTTTAGTGCAAGTATAGCTGAACTATTAATTGTGCATTGTATGTATTACCCTATGTGAGGATTGAAAACTGAGATTAACATTTCAAACGGTTGGTGTAAAAGAATGGTAACAGTTTTTATGTCAAATGTGAGGTCAATATTTATCCAAAATTGCATATTTTTCATATATGTCAATATTGTTGGAGTTTGAGGGCTCATACTTGGATTTAAAGGGGCAAAACTGACAGTCCACTTATCGTTTTTGAGGTGTTTAATTTAGATAAAGCAATTTCTTAAAAAATTATTTCCTTGAATGCCTCGAACTTTTAAATATTATAATTATTTTCATTCAGTTTGCATACTCCACTCATATAGTTTTTGTTATTACTTTTTCACTTCCATCTTTAACTCTTTAGTTAAAGCAAACTGCCTAAACAGGGACTTCTTTTTATGATCTTTATTTCAAATATTGTTAACCTGGAAACCATAGTGTTTTGAAATTTTGATTTTTGTATATTTTTTATTTTGAACATTTAATTAAGATCACATTTTGTAGGGACTTTAAATGTCAATGCAGTTCTTCATTAATGAAAAAGAGTACCTTGCAACTTATAAAGCTACTGATATACTGATAGAACATTTGTTATTAAACACCCACTGTATGCAATATTGTACTTCATGATATAAAATTACAATCTTTGTTCATAATTAATAATTATAAACATGTAAGCAAAGTTTAGATTAATAAAAGAAACCCGAATCCAAACTCTATTACCAATCTTTATTTTGGGACGATTAATATCCAGGAAATAGGTTTTGTTTTTCTGTTTCAGTTTATATTCTGCTTTTTTAAAGAACGCGCTATTAAGTTACTCAATTCATTAACAAATAACTTCATAAACTTAATAAAACTTAATTTACTTAAATTACATCTCTAGCTGACTTAATTTCACTAATTCTTCATACAAGTATTGTTTGTGAATACGAAAACATCATCTATAGAGAAAACTAACGATATAAAAGTCAGTGAAATTTCATATTATATTTAATCATCAAAAGAGTTAATATTGGAGCTTTTAATATCAAGCTATAGTGGATTCCAAAAGTGATAACATGTATTACCATATTTATGATAGAAATTTTAACCACCGGGCTTCTCAAGTGAGCGAAATTATATTTATCATGAACTGCAAAAGTACTTGGGGATCACATGAAATACAACCTTCAAGATATAATTATATCAGTATTACAATTTGTAATGGTACGAAATCTAATCAACACTTCGTAAAATGACAAAACTTTGTAATACAAGTTTTTCATTTACACTGTTAAGTTATGGTTCTTGCACTCTGATAATAGATATAGATATAATTACAGCATTACAATCGAAAGATAAGTTTCTGATCTGTGAATAATTCATCTAATAAGGTTCTCTGATGACAAACGGGGAAAATGTTTTTTATCTTTGAATTATGTATTTAATCTATTCTCTTATCCGATTTTAGAGCTAAATCCACAACATTTTACAACACCCTTGCAATATCTAAGTGTTATGTCTACCTGGGATAACTCTCTGGTCATGCCATGGAGAGTCTAAGAACAGAATGAAATGTGGCCAATGTTATTGTCATAATTTCATAATAGTCTGCACTATTTTAGGCTTATTTTCCAGAATTTAACATTATTTCACTTCGTATTTCTTCTGTGTCATTTGAATATGAGGGATGTTCGACGAATTTGAACATTTATTACATGTTTTACTTCTTCATATTTCCAGCTTTCGAATTACATATATATATAAATATAATATAACAAACGAAATTTTATTCTATTTCGTCATTTTCTATTTTAATGATCAAAATTCCAGGCGCTGATAAAATACCTTGTGGTAATATTTAGCCACAAATCGAGTTCTATGTTTCTGGATTATTATATAGATTCCCGACATAATAAACTTTTGACACTAAAGATATAATTAAATCAAAACGTATGAAACAAAATTTGACCTTTTCACCACTTTTTGCCTTAAGAGGCAATTTGCTTAAAAACTTTATTCACGACTTACGCTATTTTCATTGAAGTACAATCTGTAAAAATCTCCTCATGATTTGAGCTTTATATGTCTTGGCAAACAAGAATATTGCAAGAACATACCTTGTACAAGGTATGTTCTTGCAAGTGATGTAGAAGTTTCAACCAATTTCGTTTGTTTTACTACCATCACGTATGAGCCTATTTTCGAAGAACATACATATTTTGAGTTTTTATATTGTCTGAAATAAATGTGTTATTCGCGCAGGAAACAAATAGTTACGATATTTTCCATGTTTACATTCAGGTCTGTAATCTGCTTTTACCGCAATTTTTCAACCTATACAAATACAGTTAATAGCTATGTAACACATCACCGTGTAAAGCAACACGTAGGCGTAACGTACTTAATACCACAATTTTTTGTTTTATGTATTGCTCGTCATATGTACATTAGAAGTTTACTACGTAATCCATACGGTAGTGTTCGTTTGCCATACATTCAGTATGTGAAACTTTTGTACGTTATTTGTACGTTTAGGCCTGATACGGTGATAACGCTATAGGCTCTACACGGTAATTCTACGTACGTTTTTCGTACGTGTAGGCTCTAGGCTCTATTCAGTGATGTGTGACAGTATACGTACACTTAGGCTCTACAAAATATTCATTAACATTAATATGCAATTTTACCATTAAGAATAGTGTGAAAGGCTGATAGATATGTCGCCCGTTGATAGATATGTCCAAAAATCAAAACAATGGTTTCGTTCTTGAGACTCTGTCAGCATAAACAAAACTCTAAACTGTCCAGATTTCTTTTGCCCGTTGAATAGCATTTTTTTAAAAAATAAAGCAATGGGTTTTAATCTTATAATATGTCCTTTGATGGCATTTTTTACCTATGTATTTAAACACCCTTTTTATATTGATATATAACATTACTTTCAAT
The DNA here is from genome assembly GCA_000969725.1 of Ophiothrix spiculata. Classification (NCBI taxonomy): domain Eukaryota; kingdom Metazoa; phylum Echinodermata; class Ophiuroidea; order Amphilepidida; family Ophiotrichidae; genus Ophiothrix; species Ophiothrix spiculata. Next base: position 152,721 of record JXSR01S039813.1, on the reverse strand, counting down.
GACAACGGATTATCATATGCTTTTGGTTATATTTTCAATAATCTCATATGTATTTATCTGATAATAGAATCTCCGATAAAAGTAAAAAAGCAATATAATTTGGCCATCTACACAAAGAAGAAGCCGAAAACATTAAACTTTGATCTTTCAATATATCCATACTAATTTTGAAATCATTTGTAGGCACCGACCAGAGATGTAATCTGTTTATATTACAAATATCTTTTTGACCCACAAGTGAATTTTGCTGTAAGATTGTGGGTGTCGTATATATATACAACCAACTCTACACTGACAAATATGCTGTGGGCATAATACATAGCGTTAAAATTTGGTATTGGAAACATTGTTAATACACTTTTAAAAAGAAAGGATCAAATTGATCCGATAAAGTATCAAATATGAGCTTACCCTTTTCCGGATCAATTTTGATTCAAATTCTCCTCAAATTTGATCCTTTTCGGATAAAAAAAGAGTGTGTTTGATCCGAAAAGGATCAACTTTGATCCGGAAAAGGTAAGCTCATATTTGATACTTTATCGGATCAATTTGATCCTTTCTTTTTAAGAGTGTTGATAGTATTTTGCAAATTCAATAACAATCTTACAAAGCAAGATGTTTGTATTTCAAACCATGCATTTACAGTAAAGGGCAGCTGATGGGTTAATGTCATTCTATTAAAATCTGTTTTTCCTGTTACCGGACTGTATCATGTATCACAGCAGAATTTTATTCTACGTTTGTATTCTTGCATATGTAATTTTTATACTTTTTGTCAGATTATTTAGGCACTAATTGCGTGATTTATGTTCAATGTCAATATATTCAAAATATGTTTAAACTTTGAAATGTTATTTGATCAAAAATAGTCATTCACTACCTTTGTATTATGATACATGTATAATGAAATATACTTCTGGAAACGGAAAAACCAAGTAAGAAAGAATCAAGTACTCAATCATCATAAAACATTAATTGACAATGTGGAACATAATGAGAAAATAATCCGACAGACATCAATGCAGAAGACAACCAACTCTGACAAGATAGAGGCTCAACGTGTTTGTAATTACCAGTATATTTAAATATGCACTATCAATGCATTGTTATAACTTCATTATGGCCAAAGATTGTCTCTATTTCACCGTTCTTGTAAAAGAATGGGGGAAAAGAAACAGTCAAGTACGTTTTCTCATAAATTAACTTTACAACATGACCATGATACCTTAGATTTATCTTTTATTGTTTTTAACATTGTGGCCGGTATTCCAGAAAGATGTTTAGCTAAACCATTGTTTAAGTGAGCATCAACTTTCCAGGAATGATACGCATCATTGCAGCTTTCAAGCAGAACAGTTCAATGAGTCGTGCTGTTGACGAGAATTAAAACCTTGATTTAGCTAAACACCTTTCTGAAATACGGGTCTAAGTTTTTAGAATTTGTGAATATGTAAGCAGTAAAATAGAAACATTTAATCGTTTTGTAACAAATAATGTAAAAACTTGAATCCTTTTGTATTATAAAAATATGTTTGTTTGATATCGATAATTGCCGGTTGGCGGTTCCATGGAGGTTCAATAAGTTTATACTGTCAAACTATCTTGTAATTTAAGTGGTTCAACTAAGCAACAGTTGGATCAAATTCTGTAACTTAAATCATCGGAAAGAAAATGTAAAACAACAAACATTGTTAGTTTAGTGTAACTTGATTATCAGCTTTTTTAAGAAGACGGATAAATCAATGATAAGCCTCGGATCATTATTGAACTCTGTGACCATCATTGTGATGGATACTTGCGTTAAATTTCATCGTTTAACGTGCCTTATATTTTTATATCATTTGATGTCAATATGATTTTGTTTTTGATTGCCCAAAGAGATAATGCAGATCGACAAATTCATCAAGAACTGCCTGTAGATGTATGATTACCCTTCAAAACACCGTTAAGGTCCAACCTGTCTAAGATTTGTCCAAATACTAGTCAACTTATCTTCAACAAATTACTCATAGTTTTGTATCTCAAATAATCTTTCATTCAGAAATTCATGAAAATGTCAGAATATTAATCAAGCATAGATAGCCTATTAAT
>JXSR01S039813.1:122438-143969 GCA_000969725.1 Ophiothrix spiculata | reverse complement strand
TAGTACCGCAAAAGTGCATGATAAAAACGGCAACGTTCGTCGTTGTTGGAAACATACTGTCGAAGTGTCGAACTTTGTCAAAAGATGAGGCACAGGGGTACTGTTTATTTCCCGGAAACGATCGGAAAAGGTCTATACCGAATGAGCATAAAATTCAAATAAACTGAATAATTCATTTAACTATGTGAACTCGTTTTGTGAAAGATTTACTTTAAATTTATTAATGAACTGGTTTAGAATTTTGAATACTTGAAGTATTCTTTAGCAGATTCATATCAAATTCAACATTTCATGTAGAAACTGTTTCCATGTTTTCCTCTTAAAATTTTAGGTCAATAATTATTACAAACTAATTGTCTTACATTCAAAGAATCACAGGTTAAGAAGGGCGAACTAAGACGGTAAAGTATATTATAATCGGATGTGCAAGGGGAAAATCATATTTTGATATATTCAATAAGTGTTTCTCATCTTTAAGGAGTAAAGATTTGCTACTTCAATTGTAAGCGAAATATGCATATCATATCTAAATTACATATAAGTAGGCTTAAGGCATATTTCACTTGCTACTTTGTCTTAGTCTATGTTCGTAAAAATATAAAAGAATATAATGTTTATATCATTTAGTATACGGAAAACCCGTTTTAACGACTAATTTATGAACTAATTTTCATGACAATAATGTGAAACAAGAAAAAAAAAAAGTGTCTACCCAAGGTCTTCAATTTACTATATTCAAGGCCTTGCATTAAACATGCGGATTCACCATGTTCACATCCGACATTAAGTTTAGTTCAAATATTGATATTTAAAACAAAACAATTTCATAACTCCACAAATGTAAAAAAAAATCTCGTTTGCACATATTTCTTGATCATACGCAACAAATGTATAAGCAATAAAAGAAGCTCACAGCAGGAAATACAATCTGTAAATTACAGAGTTACATAAACAGAAGCTTATCACTTTATCACAAATTTATCTTTATAGAAGACGTATTCGAACTCACTTACTGCTTATGACAAATTTTAACACGTAAGGTTCCAGTTTATTAACATTATGGGTTGATTCTTTCATGTTGAAAGTGCTTAACTGAGATTTTACCTGAACGATGTCCTCAAAAATTGAATGATCTTGTCTATCTCTCTCAACACACTGCTGTCAATCAAAATGACTGCCGGATATAGACATTCTCTGTGTTGGTTACGCGGCTGAGACATGATTACGCTTCCAGACGTCACTTGACCTACATCGTTTTATACACTGCTTCATACCAATACATGGTAGATTATTTTTTTATTATGACATATTTATAGAGGATATGACATATTTATAGAGGATAGCCTCATCAGTGTCTAGCACTGCTTTCCATGAGGGTCCTCTGTCAGATGGTCAGATTTATTTGCCAGTTTTAGTGCAGGAGGAAAACCGGAGCGCCCAGAGAAAAACCTGCGGAAGCAAGTTTGGACTGACAACAAATTTTACATACAGCACCTAGACCGGGGTTCGAATCCGTGACAGTCCTGTGGGCTCATTGGTGCAAGGCGAGGGTATTACCGCTGCGCCAGCTGCTTCCCCCTCCCCCTTATGTAAGACGAATATATATTTTGAATTGAAAGTTCCAGCATGTTTGTCTTGAACTTTTTGGAAGCTGCATTAATTCTCAGATTAGTGGCCGTATTTTGTATCGTTGAAAATACCTCTTAAAATACAATGAGAAAACAAAAAGAAGTTGTACAGTGGTGTCAACGTAGTACACTAAAAAATTCGTCAAAATATGAGGAATTACGAAAATGGGAGTACTTTAGAAGATATGCGTTACAATTTAACAGTTTATATCAACATTCCTTTTGACATAAATTTTAAGCAGATGCATATACTGTTGTAATCGAGCATTTGTTTGTTCAATTGAGCACCTATGAGAATAAGTTCAAGGTATCGTATCAGTATACAAGGTTGTTTTTATATTTTTATTCATAAAAATCACCTAATTGCCTCCTATCTTTATTGAATACCACTAAATACGATTATACAAAATCTTTGTTATTAACTACATTTAAAAAATACAAATTGCAGTAACATTACACTTTGCATTAACACATTCTTAAGTTTAGAGGCTTTCTTTTTGCCATTCGCCTAAATTTCAAAATCAATATGTTCAAGTCCACAGAAAACCCTACAATAGTCTGAAAACTTAGCCCAAAGCAATGTTTGGCAAGGTTTCAACTCATTTTTAAAATTAATTCAAGTTACTGAAGAAAGCGATTTCTTTCATTTGAAAGCAATTTTCTTCTTGTCATTGACCCTAACGTTGACAATTCTTGAACTCCCGTAGTCAAGTACATAAAATGACGCCCTTGAAGGGAGATGTATTTCTCAGTCTACTTTATGTAAAGCAATTTACCAAATGAAAACATGTGATGTAGCAGCTAATAGTTTGTGTCTGACAGAAAATGGAATTACCAACCAAGTCTGCACTGGTCTTAAAGTAATGAAGTCACTGTTTCTACACAATAAAGTTCGAGAAATAGGATTTTATTCATTTGCAAAAACAAACAGCCATCAGTATATCTGTTTATTTGCTATGTATGTTCGAGGCAGAGAAAAAAATAAACTTCTTGAAATTTTAGATGATTTTGATTTATTTGTAATTGAATTAATTAGTTGGTGCTGGTTATGAAGGAAAAGTAAAAGTAAATCAATTAATTCAATTGTTGTTATGTTAAAGCATTACCATTTAATGAGTTTAACTTAATAAACATAGTTAGTAAAGAGTTTTATTAAATGATTTTACAGATCCCGCATCAACAATGCTAAGTTGTATTTGCGACACGTATCTATATTGCTTTAAAATTTAGAATAGCTACACCACTACTAATTGTATAAAAAGCCATAAATTGGTGCTAATTTATTATTTACAAATATGAAAGTATATCACATAATATAAAAACAGATCCTTGAGAAGAGATTTACCGATTCGCTGATAATGTTGCTTTCGTTGAAAGGGTTCTAAAGATTTTTCATATTTCATGAGACGTTTTTTCCCACGGGACAGTATTCAGTTGTTGAGTTCAAAGCTGTCTTAATGCTGATTATTTTGAATACCCCAGTGTTGTAGGACATCGATTGATGCCACGACCTTATTATTGATAACTGAAATATAATCCACTTAGTTTCTGTACCGTGATTATTGACTTCATGAAAAAAGATATTCGAAATGTCATTAAGCTGTGAAGATTATTTTCTTTAAATTTCAGGGAGTACGCTTGTACTCTTTTGCCAAAATATCAAGGTAGTGTCAAAATATAAACACAATTTGATTTTGATTTATTGGCTCGAGTCTTGTTTCAATTTATGAGTATTGACTTGGATTTTTTATGAGGCAGAGTAAATGTAGAAGCGACGTGTCTGATCTTATCCCATTTCAGTAATCTATCAGTAGTTACATTGTAATTAATAGAGTATAGAATGTTTCCACTTGCGGAGCAGTGAAACTGTGTTGACATCAATAAACATTGTTTTTGGATGTATGATATACATTAGAACCATGGTATAAGGCAATCTTGAGAAACTATGATACTTGAATAATAAAAGTATATACAAACGATATCACTAAGGAGCATTATTACATTCTTAAATGTATAGATCACCTGAGGTCATAGTTTGTTTTCAAATAAAGGCCAGTGTACTATTTCCACTGAAGAAAATATTAAATGTTCATCACAAATTTTCCACTCTGTGGGAAAATATATATAGTGATGCAATTTACAACAAATACAGGTCCTCCATTTGATTTTTGACTTAATCTTGAACTACGTAGCTAGAAAAAATTATTCCTTGTTTAGGTTACGAATATCAAATTTATGATAATATTTTCATTTGACATTTTGCTTGTAGATAGAACGTAAATTGATGTTAGGGAAACAGGTGTAACGCCTGTAACAATTCAAGCCGTGACTTCATTTCCAAGGAATATTCATATTATTTATAAAAAAATGATTTTTTATTCAATACTTGAATTGCATATTTTTCAAGGCATTTTATTTTCTGTCGTGGTATTGGACTTTTAGGCAAATACACAAATTACTATTTCTAAAGCTAGGTTGCATGGGTTCCAAGACATAATTTAGCATAAGAATGAATGTATTATAAATTCACTAGATAATAACAGACAAATCACGATTGCCTGACGTAACTTGAATCATTTTTGATCAAGATATGTGAACAGATATAGAATGGGTTAAGATTTGAAATATTGAGTGTATTAAAAACACTTCTCAATATTGATATGTCCTTGATTTACAAGCTTACTCTTTATTTTTGTAAAATGTTGCATTCATCTAACACAATTTTTGATTTACTTTACACATCGGTGCACAGGTTAATTATTGTAATTAAGAGATTAAATGAGATAAAGGGAAAAATTAAATCTAATAAACAAGTTTTAATGTAAGTGTTTATCCTTCCTTTACTGATAGATATTTTGAAAACTATATTAATACTTGGGTCATATGAAAGAGTAGTCACCAGAGCCGATTATACACTTTCTATTTGAAAACTTGAGCGCAAAGAGTACTATGTATTATAGCCCTTTGAAATTTTCAAAATTATGTAAACAAATACTGGAAAGAGATATGTAATTCGATTTTTCGCATGATTTAGAAATGTGACTGCGGATGATATATATTAAAAAAAGTTTTTGGTTTTTGATTATGAAAATAATCGATATATCAATTTTAGACTTAAGTACTTTTTGCGCTCAAATTGGAACAATTTAGGGCTTTCAGCAACAAATATACTACCAAATTTCCTAACAGGTCATACAAACAGGTTTTTAAGTGTTAATTATTAAACTACTAAGCATCAACAATAAAAACAACTTGCTGTATTTTTGATCCTTCAGGGTTTTGATACCACTGATTACTTAAAATGGCGGATAGTTGACTTGGGGGTCATGGCAAAAAATGGCCACCCTCTGAAAAAAATTGCTATTTATGAAAACAAACGTAACTGTCCTATTTTATCATCAAAAAAATAAGCGATGAATTAAATATTTTTTGTATGTGGGGACCTACATTGTCGTGTATTTCCTTGTTTTTTAAGACGTCTTCCTGAGGTGGTGGTCACCACCACCCTGTAATTCTGGGTCCCCAAAGTTATATTCTTTGGTACTATAGTATAGGGTAGGGTCTCCCCTTTCAATTGATACAAAGATCATGAAAATCGGTTGAGGCGTTACGTAATTATGACGCGACAAAGTATTTTCGGACCGAAAAATCGACTTTTGGCAAAATTGCCACTTTTCAAGAAATCGCTATAAAAGTTCTAAATGTCAAATTTATGTTGCTTTATTTGCTAATAAATGAGAGAATTAGCAATTTTAACATGTCCTGTAAGTTTCAAGTCAATAGCATGCAGATATTTTTCAAAATGGGGACTTAAAAGTTTTCGAGGTGGCAACCTCGCCCCCCTCCCCCTTACCCGCCGACTTTGACAACCTACCATAACACAACCTTAGGTGGTACCCCCGATTCCCGATTTTTTTTTGTCAAAAGGACAACAAAGGATGTAAAAACAATTACCCAAATGCTCAGGGTCGCTTTGTTTTGCGTTTTGGTGCAATCGGCGATCATCCGTTAGGGGACCCCCTCCCCCTTAGGAAGACGAGAGTTAAATCATCGGAAAGAGAATACAAAACAACCTAATAATGCTAGTTTAGTGTGTAACGTGATTATCAGCTTTTTCAAGAAGACAGATAAATCAATGATAAGCCTTGGATCATTATTGAACTCTGCGGCCTTTATTGTGACTAATACTTTCGTTCAATTTTCTTCGTACCTCATATATTAGACTGCGTGATGTTGATACGATTTCGTTTTTGATTTCTAAAATACAATGAAATAGATAAATGGATGAAGAACTGCCTATAGCTGTATGAGTAACCCTTCAAAACACTGAACCTCGTTTGATTGCATTCTGTTTTTGCATGATGTGAGAAAATTAAGAAAATGCTCAACAGACCACACAGTTAAGGTCATACCTGATTTGTCCAAATTCTAGTCAACTCACCATCAACAAATCACCCATACTCTTGTATCTCACAAAATCATTCACTTAGAAATTCATTAAAATGTCACAATATTGATCAAGCCTTGATAGCCTAGTATTGACATTAGTCTTAAATTCCTTAGGTTGTTTTCGAAGCGACATTTACAACTCGTTTAATTTAAAGAAAGCTAGTGTGCACCTTGAGTATAATGTTTTTTATTAGCAATCGTGTTTTTTGCTTCAACCGGATCATTTGCACTTGGTGAGCATTGACAGTATGAGTCTTACCTCTTTCAGGTAGTTGACATATCATCAATCAATGGTGAAGGTTTAACGTTACACACTCTATACTCTTGGTAATAGTAACTGCTTTTGGTCAATGTCATTATTGTCAACGCCACAAGTTGCTATAGTTATGACCAACATAGGTTCCCAATGCACATCCAGTAAAGAGGGAAACTTGTGATTTGAGATCGTACTTTAAAAACTGTGTTTTTGGTTAGTGACCTAGAAGGTACTGAATAATTGGAAACTTGAATGCCTTTATTGAATTCAGATGCGTTTTGAGGTAAAAGAGTAAAGATAGAAAGGAACTCAAGGAAGTATTATGATAAATTTTTGGGCATATTTATTTAAAAATGTTTGGTCTTTTAGTACATGCTATTTGGAAGATAAGTTTTGGACATTTTCATGCAAATATATACGAAATGTTCTCTCGAACAAAGACTTTAATTGTTTAAAGCTCTTATTTTTTACCCTAAACAAGAACTGCATTGCTTGTTTTACCATAATAACATATGTTTCATTATATTTGTTATCTCTATGAACCTATCCAGTAACTATCGTACTGTAAAGAAGATTTAAACTTCACGTTCTCTCTTAATAGAGTTCCTGTAAGAAGTCTATCACTGAAGAATAACCAAATAAGTAGAGTTGATAGCCAGAAGATGAATGACTTGTCTTGTATAGAATTGATGACTTTGTTTCATCATTCTGTTTATGTTAAGTCTAAAACACATGAACACGCTTTCACTAGTAAATTGTGTTCTGAGTTAAGTGGTTTGTTGTTCAAATGTTCAAATTTCTTGCATACTGCAAAGATCGAAAATAAGATAAACGCAGCAAATTGTACGTCAGGGTTTATTTTCGATAGTTTTTTTTTTAAGTTTTAATATCGTCAACTCCTTTTTTCAAACTTGTTCATTTGAAGTAAAACATATAAGCGTTACCAGCGTTTTTTTACATGGCTTTTATTCTTTTCGCCATTTATATGAATGATTTTCTTTTAGATCATATAATTATAAGAAGCGCCTATTTTCCCTAGACACAGCGTAACCTTTTACGCTTTTCTAGTATTCATTTAGTGATAATGTCCAATAGAATCAGGGTGAGAATATTTAATGAAATCATTAAAATGCAGTACTTTCTGCAAAATCGACGACATTTTACAATCGATGAAAATAAAAAGATCGTAATTGGATCTTGTAGACGTCAAGGTCGAGGACATCTTTTCTAGTACCTAGTCAGATTTGTTTGAACCCGACCCACATATGAAAGGGGAGCGTGGCCGAACGGTTGGAGTACGGGACTCGTAATACAGAGGTTGTGAGTTCGAACCCCTGCTGGTTAGACCATGTCTCCTTGTTTCCTTTGGCAAGAAACTTTACTGTTCCGTGGTTTGGAAGTCATGTAAAACCGTTGGTCCACTGTGCGAATGCTCCTTCTTGGGGCGATGCATACAGTATATACCTGGTGAATCCATTTTTATTGACCAACAGTTAAACACAATGGAGCAGTGCTTTACCTAAATAACGTACTCCCCGAATCTGCATGCAGAAATGGTCGTATGTTGCGCATTCACATTATCTGCATGTTATAACATCTTAAGATATTGCTGAAATTAATCTTTAAAATTTGTCTTCGGATGCAGCATGTAATGCTTACTACAGAAATTATATAGCTAAACAGAACTAAGTGGCTAGCGATCAAAAAATCCGTTAAAATATTCTATATCTATATTTAAGAACGTATTCTATAAAGGTATCCTCTTATATTTTATTTTAATAGGATCCTCAAATTTTAGAAAATGCCCTCTTTAAAGAAAAAATACAAATTGCATAAAACTGAGACATTATAGGGCTTTATATCAAACGTAATTTTCAAGTGTGTAAACTTAGATATAAAAAAAACTACTTAATACTATATGATCCTACAGTACATTTGAATAAATTCACATTCAAGTCAAACATATGTATATTGTTTACTGCAGTTATATCCGCCATTTAATATTTGCTGTTCAAATGATACTGTTCACTTGTTAATCATGTTTGTTTTGAAATGTGTTCTTAATTAATGTATTTTTCCTTCCCACACCACGATATCAAAATACTCTTTTCTTGCTAAAATGATATTGTTGATATATATGTAATAACAAAGGTATTTTGTTTAAATCACATATGCACTATATAAAAACAGTACGTACTTTAAGATATTAATATTAATATAAATGTTCCGTTGTGCAATCCAATTTCCTGAAAACGGTTTCCTTTGTGAAGTGCGTTGAACTCATTTTTATATCTAAAACATAATTCAGCCTTTGCAGTGCTATTTAGATTCTCCTTGGTATTGCATAAGTATTATATTTGGTTACTCTGTGAATGTCTCTTTTTGGTGCTGTTTTTACTGTAACTATCATGACTTTGCAGTATAAATTATTTTTAAGAATGCTTTTATCCGATTCAAATGTCATGAGCAATCTGTATTTGTATGATAGTAAAATGGTTAATTCACTACTGCTTTGTTTGATTATTCAACTGTTTTTATCCAATAACAAAATGAACTTCATTGAACTAAACAGGGAATATGATTAACTTCAATTACCCACTAGCAGATATTTTGATAGCTTCTTCAAATCAGCTTTTTCAAAGAAAAATTATCCAAGAAAATATTGTGTAGCCAAAATTATAATCAGTGCATTTCATTGTTGGAGCTTTTAAAAGTTTGTAAGCACAACGTTTCAGTTCAAATTTTAGAGAAATCATAACCATGATAATTATATAAATTATAAAGATAAGAGCATTCGGGGATCATATAGGTTATACAACCTTCAAGACACAATTATATTAGGATTATAATTTACGATGATATGAAATCTAATTAACACTTTGTAAAATGATATAAAAATTAAGTGGTTCTTTTACTGTGATAAGATTCCTTATAGTATGAGGGTGCTCTTGCAAAATGAGCGGAAAGTCACGAATTTCAAAATTTAGTTTATTGCGTATTCTAATTTCATAAAATCTCAGTTTTCAAATGATATATAATGTCACACTTTCTTTTCCCATTCTCCATGTAGAGAACAAAATATATACATGGCAGTCCACTGAAAATCTGGTAATATAAATAAGTTGCAACTTCATTTTAAAATAACTGATTACTATAGTGTATGATAGCAAAATGTGTTTATTTACCATAATTAATTGCACTTCCCGGCATAATTGGCCTTCGAATATCGAGGTATAGTTGAGCACTGGATGCGTTTTAGGTCAAAAAACGAAATTCGACCTTTTCACTATATTTTTACTTAAGATGCCATTTATTAACAATGTTCATCAGCGACTGTCCGTTCATTTTGCCAGAGCAACTCATAAGTATAATAGTTACAAAAAAAAACGGTGTAGCAGGAATAAAAGTCCCCCGTTCTTATTGTCCGGTTTTACAGTAAAATATTGGCTAACAACTCTCAAGCAACATTAGTTTCACGCTTTATTCCGTTATGGTCTATGAAAGGCGGACTACCATTTTAGCAAGACCAAGATTACCTTCACACCGGATCTTCTTGTCTGTAAATAATTTTGATTATTGCCACTTCAAACACATATTCCCTCTCAGAGATATTTTCTACCACCTGAGCATGAAATTCAAAATAAACGTTCCAACTGGACAACTATTTTAGCTATGTGAACTCCATGTGAGGAAGATTTAGATTGGTAATTATAGACTTCTCAAGTTCTATAAATCAGGGTACTTTTGCGTCTGTAAATTACAGAATAATTATAGTAGAGAGTGACATAAGCAGAAGCTTATGACTTTATTAGAGAAATGCAAATTTATTTGTTGATTTATATTCAATCACATCTGATCTTATTGAATCTTGAACACATTTATTGCTAACACGCAGGGGTCCAGTTTAACTTGTCATTATAGTGTAAGAACACATTTTGAATTAGCAATACATCATTTCGGTTAATTCTATCATTGTTGAAAGTGCTGTGCTTAACTCGATGTTCTCTAATGTATTTCTTGTCTGTCTCTCTCTGCTGTCAATCAAAATGACTGCCGGATATAGACATCCCCTGTGTTGGTTACTCGGCTGAAATATGATTTATTCTAACAGATGACACTACATCGTTTAAGACATTGCTTTATTCCAATACATGCTAAATAATATTATTTTTAGGATAAATATGTAAGACGAATTCTACTATGGATTAGATAGTTGTTTGTCTTAAATTTTTCGCTGCATTAATTCTCTCAAATGGGTGATCGTAAAACATTATTACGATTATTATAATTATATCTAAAATACAAATAGCAAACCCAACATTACACTTTACCGAGTGAGTCAAAAAAACTGCAATAGTTAAATAAAAGCCATATTTTAAGAACAAGAGATACCGTGAACATGAAAAGTATATATCTAAATAGATCACAGATTTACCTTTAAAATGGTGAAAGAATGGGGAAAATTGATAAAGGCGTAATAGAGATACACTTATTTGAATAGGAAGGCATAAAAACAGTTCTGTCCAACTGTTGTGCATATGTTTTATTCAATACGTAGGACACAATTATGACATACTCTTTTCTCTTTGGTTTGGGTACGTTGAAAAGGGCCGTTTGAGCTTGGTGGCCCTGAATATTCAATATTCGGTTGAACGTGGACTGGGACACATGTGGCAGAGGATTTCATTGCGAGCTCACTTCGGGATCCCTTGCCGACGAACGCGGTCGACGCTTCTCCTGCTTCTTGCCGTTCGCGGTCTTCAAGATGTCTCTTTATTTAGTTTATGGACTGTTCTTGTTCTTTTGGATGCACATGGTACACCCGATAGGGAAAATGCACCCCGGAATCTCTGTTTCACTTCTGCATGAGATTTGGTTGTAAAATAAGCCTAAGAAATAAGAGCACGTTGCTCGTTTGTGAACTGATCTTGAGGCATTTTAAACAGTGACTGATTGATAAGCTCTCCCTTCCAAGACAGTACCCCAAACGTGTCATTTTGCACTTGGAAAGACCACCTAAATTATCTTTTATATGTAAATTAATAGATTAAGAGGAGATTTTCACTGGAACAAGGTAATCGGTTGGTGTTATTTTTCAAGAGGTGCATGCACGTCAATATTGGTACTTACTCGTTATGAACTGTCGTTTGACAAGGCATGCTGATTTGGACAGAACTGTTTTCATACCATCATATTCAAATAAGAATATCTTCGCAATGCATTTATCAATTTGCACCATTTTTTCACCCTTTGAAAGCTTTATTCATGATCTATTTATAAATTAATATAATTTGTTCGATACTACTTTTGTTCTTACAATATGGCTTCCATCTAATTATTGCAGTTTTTTTGACTCGCGTGGTATATTTTCATATTCTTAAGTTTAAAGCCTTCTTTTACCAGTCTCTTAAATTTCGAAATCAATATTTTCAAATCCATACAAGACCTTAATAGTCTGCAAACTTAGCCCATAGCAACGTTTGGCAAGGTTTGGACTCAGTTTGAAAAAGTATTCATGTTTCTAGAGAAAGCTATTTCTTTCATTTGAAAGCAATTTTCTCTTTGTCGTTGACCCTAACGTTGAGAGCAATTTTTTGAACTCCGCGTAGTCAATAACGTCCTTGAAGGTAAATGTATTTCTCAGTCTACTTTATGTAAAACAATTTACCAAATGAAAACATGTGATGTAGCAGGTATTAGTTTGCGTCTGAAACGAAATAAAACGGTCTGCACTGGTGTTAAAGTAGTATAGTCAATGTTTCAACACAATGAAATACAAACAAATTGATTTTATATATTTGTATAAGCAAACTGTCATCATCAATATGTATGTTTAAAGTTATAAAGACTCCCAAAAAAGTATCGCCTCACCTCAAAAACATGGCTCGTGCGCCAATACGGTACTCGTAAACGTAATTTAAAGAATTTGTGTACAAGCGCTGAAATTTCAGCTTTCATTTGACACCTTATTTTTGACAATTGACTGAGAAACATTGAAGTTATGAACTTTTAAAACCCTCGAGGTCGATTTTTAAAAGTTGCTAATTTCATTTTTCGCACTGTACAAACCAGTAACGCAAGAGTAAGAATGTTAATGAGGTGAGTTTAGTCACTGAAACACGCGGTCATTGGTATCTAAGCATTATCCATCAACAATGATCAAGATATGGATTTTGTTCATTAATTTTTCATTAAAAAAGACATGGCGCAGGTACCAGACCACAAAGAGGACGAATAACGGTGCGCGATGTTTTTTTAAGGCTAGAAATGCCTACCAGTTGAATCTGAAGTTTTATATTGTTTCTCATCATTAATAAGATGAAAACAAAAACAATATCTTGATGGATGATGGTTAGAATCCAATGACATATGGTTTGGAAAAAAACGCGAGCTTCAGTGACCAAACTCACCTCATCTTGATCCTATAGGTCTGCGCTACTGGTTTGTACAGTGCAAAAAATGAAATTAGCAACTTTTAAAAATTGACCTCGAAGGTTTTGAATGTTCATAACTTCGGTGTTTCTCAGTCAATTATCAGAAAAAGGGTGTCAAATGAAAGCTTAAATTCCAGCGCTTGTTAACAATATCTTCAAATTACGTTTGCGAGTATCGTATTGGCGCACGAGCCATTTTTTCGAGACGAGGCGATACTTTTTTGGGTCAAGTCAGAGTACATTTTATATAAATTATATAATTATGTACTTAAATTAATTTTCGCTGTTTTTAAGGGAAGGCAAACTGTTCAGAAATTTTATCAACACCAATAGAGTTTATTATATACATTTAATGCTTAAAGATCAAACACAAATTTATTGGACAGTGAAAACAATGGCAGCGATTCCGTGATCATTACTGACTCCGGTCTATGACGTATTCGGACTTTTCTTAACTTTGCAGAATGGGATTTTTTGGTATTTGGTAGCGTTAGGGTTAACCAATCAGCATCCATGCAAAATTGTATTTGTGACATGCTTTCATTTTCCTTTTAATATATACTAATCGAAATTTTCGATAATTCAGTTTAAAGTGTAACCAATGTTGAAGCAGTACTTACATGTATTAAATCAACCCAATAAGTATAGATTTTGACTAAAAGTTAATTCTGGTTCTAATTTACAAGTCCTGCAGCATCCATGCATTTATTATATCGGTGACATATGTATTTATTTTGCCATAAATTTTAAATACCTAAACCAATACTAATTGCACACCTTAAGGTCATATTGGCGCTTATCTAATATTAACAGATATGATAAATTATATCACATAATAAGCATACAATTCTTTGAGACGAGATTTATATCGTCTTCTTTGAAAGTGTTACCGTTTTATAAGCATTCATAGATTTTGCATTATGTAACATGAGTAGATTTACCCACTAGACAATCTTCAATTGTTGCATTCATATTTAACTTAAAGCATATATTTGATCGAAGACGAATACTGTAAGAATACAGTGTCGAGGGAGATTAATTGATGGCACGACCTTATTATTAATGACATAAATATAATCCATGTTGTTTCTGTACTCTGCATGTTGACTTCCCGAAACTAGAAATACGAAATATCCATAAAACTCTTTAAATTTTATGGGGCATGGTGTTACTCTTTCTCTTGACAACAAAACTATCAAGGTCATGTTAAAAATATAAATATGATTTGATTTTGATTTATTGGCTCCAATCTTGTTTCAATTTATGACCATTGAAATTAGTGAAAAGTGAATGTAATACCGAAATGTTTGATCATATTCTCTTTCAGTTATCTATCTGTAATCACGTTGTAATCAATAGAGTATAATAAGTGCTCCACTTGCGGACCAGTGGGCCTGTGTTGACATAAATAGGAATTGTTTGTGTATGATATACCTTGGCATACTATGGCATGATGCAATATTGAGAAATTACGATACCTTTGGGAGGTTACTATTACACAATTATATCCTAACGATGTAATTTAGGAGCATGTTTTCATTTTTAAATATGTCCCTCTATATCATGGTTTGTTTTGGTTAGAAAGGACCAGTGTAATAAGTGACAAATTACAATTTCCTGGCCGTAGTATATTTGAATCATTTTTGATCAAGATATGTGAAAAGATATAAGGGGTTTGGAGAAAAATAAAATATGTATTAGTAATTAAAAGAACACGTCACAATATTAATATAACGTTAATTAACAAACTTGGGCTTGATCTTTGTAAAATTATGTAATCGTCAAGTACAATCTTTGATATACTTAATACATTGGTGCAACAGTTTATTGTCATAAGGGATTAAAGTGACTAGCCTAGATTCCACTTAGAATCAAAAACTTCTGAAATGCTTTAAATAAAGCTTAACAATATAGAAAAATCCAAAAAAAGTACAAAACTTTACACAGAAATGACTCAAATTGAGAGAGAATTTGCAATATTTCATTCTATGATGGTGGTATGACTATCCAAATGGATTTACCAGATTAAAGATGAATAAGTTATTTAAGGTGTTGAATACCTTAAATGTGTTTTGGCTTTCCAGTCTACTCTTCCAAAACCTTGTTTGTTATGGGGTTTTTTCATGTATACTTCCGAAATTTTATGGAAACAAAGTGTGGTTGGGTTTAGTTTGAATGTCGAGAGATTGTTTTAGCAGATTATAATTGAAAATTGTTTTATTATATTAAATTATAAGTCCTTGTTAAGACAGAAAATGAATATGAAACTTGGGTAGCTAGTATGAAAATGATATTGATGCACGCGGAAAATTACACTCTAACTACCTAGCACTCACTGACAGTGATTTGAAATCTGAAAGCAATACTTGAGTAGAACTTAAATATTTATTTCATTTAATCAGAGATTTAACTTGACAAAATTGACATGACCGGTAATAATCTCATCATTTGACGAGCATTTCATACAAATCTATAATAGAGCAAGCTATTCAAGTGTCAGGCAGTTTCTGTCAATAAAACATAAGTAGTCTTATAAACTTTCTTGTTTGCTTTCGATGTCTTCGATGAGTGCCAATGAACTTTCAATCATTTTACACAAACTTAAAATATTTTGATATGGAAGTTGCAGAGGTATTTGTTGCTAAAGGTTTGCTTCTATTCTAATTAGTGTGTACTTCTATCAAATTATATATTTTCATATTAATACGATGGGAGATTTTATATCAAATCACATGAACAAAACACTACAAGTAAACACATTTGCAGTTGAGTACATCAAAAAAGAAGTGTGCCAGTACAATGCTTTTGATTTTATACAGAAATTTAAAGGTGTAGGATCAGGTCACAATCTTATCCCCCAGGTTACTTCCATATTTTCTGATTATAAATCCTGATTTTTATCTCCACATTTTTTCAGCTTTAGAGATATGGCATAAAATGTAAAATTAATTGGAATATCAATGTTCTATTTCTTATTTTTTTACATAACAGCGTCATCCCCAGCGTTGCATACTTTTTGATATCTCTGAAGAGTAAACCTGAAATAACCTCAAGGTTTTACCTCAAAAATACATTTATGAGGCCAATGTCATTTAGTTACAAGTAAATCAAACACATGTCAAAATAGAAGCCAGCACATTTAAGCAATACATTTTCGTGATTAAAGAGTTCCTAACCCTTTCTGCTGACTTTGCAAACTTACAGTAACAAAGTAACTCTTAGCAATTCTAGTTGGTGGTCGAAATTATGGATCTTTACAAAAACGAACTTGCAATAATGTGACGTTATGTAAATTATAGCTAGACTCGTTTATTGCTCATCATTATCATCATAGATTATTAAACCAAGACCATGACAAAAATGTACTAACCATGTATGGAATAAATAGGCATAAAGTTTAATAAAATTTATAAGATCTTTTAACAATGTGCTGAAGAGTCTGATGTTATGTATAATTTTTTCGGCGCCAACACTAATAGTTAACAGTCCAATAATACTTTTTTTTTTCCAGAAATCCGTAAAATCCACCTACAGTTAAGTGATGTTGTTAATTATGTAGCACACACAAAGTTTTGTTGTACTTTGCAAATTATCTTATTTTTGCAAGTTCCTATTTCACAACATATCTCAAAAATGAGGATTTCGGTAGGAATATTTGAGGCTTTCCGAAATAATATTAGATTGGACTGAAATTAATTGTGTTTCAAAATACATTACTTTATATTCATAATTATATTTACATTTTTTGCGCCGTATAAATTTCTTATTACCTCTCATTGTAGTTGCAAATATTAGGTCTCTTCAAAATAAATTTTCGCTACCATATATTCTTTTAAAATAAAAAGACCACATAACAGGCTTACGTGGGCTGGTGGATGAGAAGGAATTACGATTTACAATAATGCAAATATTACAAAAAGCTTAGCTAAAAATAAAATCTGAAAACAGGTTTGAACTTTGGTACAATGTATTATACATGTTGCCAGATCATGTCACGTTCATTCTAATATCTGTTTATTCACAATACTATTTCAATATTATTATCCCATTTGCAAAAAGGGTTGGTAGTTATTAGTTCCCATAGGAACACAGCTAATTATTTTAAAAGAGCTTTTATGCCGATTGAGAGCCCGATACCTAATATTCAATTAGTCTACCTAACCAGAATAATGGTTTTATGCACATTTCAACTATCTATGTATAAACCGAACGTACACCTCTTGTGATCGTGTGATAGTAAAAATAACAAAAAAATATCATATTCATTTTAAACGAAAATTATGGTTTAGGATTAATATCTATGGTTTGAAGCCTGTTGTAATCTATTAGTATTGATATGACCTTTAATTAACTGAGGTAAAATAAATGTATTACTGATATGTTTGATCTCCTTCCATTTCATTTTTATATCAGTAGTCACATTGTAATCAGTAGAGTCTAGATGGGGCTTCACAAATTATCCAGATCAATGGGGCTGTGTTGACGTAAATAAAACGTTAATGAAAGCCAATGTAATATTTGTATTCAGAGAAGATATTGTAATATTTATCACACATTTTTAACGGTGTTGCGACAATATATTGATAAATTTCACAAAAAATAGTGCCCTATATTTGATATTAAACAGAATTATAAACTAACCTATGTTATGAGAGATAAATCATGATTGCCTCAACTTGATTCATTTTTTTGATCAATATGAGTGAAAAAGATGCAGTTGGGTTAACACTTAAGGGTATATATAAGAATTTTTTTATAAGAATTCTGTTTGTGCACTTAATCGCTGTTAAAACAAAGTTATCAACATCAACATTATTTATCTTTATAACCGTACTCATTGATACACCAATTCAATGCAATTCATATGAAACAAATAATAAATTTAAAAAAATCCGTTATATCTTTTCAAAATGGAGCCTAAATTCCCAATACGTGACAAATGTTTGATTTTTAACGAAAAATTCCCGACAAAATGTGAAATCTTCTACTCAAAAGGAATTTATCAATGGAATTTGGCTCATAAATACAGACATATGGACCCCCTCTTTGTGCACTTAAGTGTTAGAGAACTAAATGAATCATGATATGGATTTTTAAACAACATATCCCCACCTTAATATAACTTTGAATTACAAGCTTATATTTCATCTTGTAAAAGTATGTAACCATCAAGTACAGGTTTTGATTTATTTAACACATCAGTACTCAAGATTATTATTGTTAGTTAATAAGCACATCAGATATAGGGCAAATTTAAATCTAATGTATACATTTTAATTGCCCAAGGGCAGCTTACAAATAATTGCCGTAGCTTTTAAAATGACGAAACAGGTGAATCAATTCAACCCATGACTCTATTTCCAAGGGTATACTTATTCCTTAATGCGTAGTACTTGCATTTAGTCATTCTGTTCTGTGCTTCGAGGTAAATTTACTATTTAGTATTAAGAACTGATATTAAATCATGTATTGAACAAATCACTAGAGTTAAACTGGTGATTCTCTACGTTAGATGACGTAATACGACTTTTGTTGTTCTTACTGTGCTGAATCGTTATGAATGACATTGCAAATGTAAAAACATATCAATTATATATAAAATATCAAAATCTATGTAAGAATATCAAATTGAGAACAATTCGTTATGAGATTTTGTTTAATTTAATACTTAAAAAGCAATCTGGTGCACAAGGGTAACAATTTCAAACATGACATACGGAAATGTTAAACTAATATTTTTAATTTTTAAAATTAATTATTGCTCAAAAACTTGGATCGAATTTTTTTGTTAATAAATCTTAAGTATTCGTTGTTAAATATTTTGAATTTGATTGGAATAAAATAAAATTAAAAACGATATTTCCTACATGATTCAATTATTTTTATATGTGTTATATTTAAAGATAAAGACATGTTCAGATTTATCACATTGTCATCAATTGTGCATTTTTCTCTACTGTTAGTATTTCATGAAGATAAGTTACTTTTAATTTTTGTTCTCTGGAATTATTTTTATGTTTTGCATATAGTTTCATGTAGATTACTTGTTTTTCTTGTTTTTGTCTGCCTGATGAAATGGGGTATATCCCCTTGAAACGTCGTGCCGTTGTATATGTATATCTGAATTTGTGGTGAGTCTTTATTTTGTTTCTGTTGTGTTTGCTTTAGGGCTATATACACACTTACTATTATTTCATGGTTTAGGCGTATATATTGTTTTATATTTTCACCACATCAAGTTGGATTACTTTGTTTTTACTTCCAAATTGTCACATTGTATAAAGTGACTTTACTGTATCTCAAAAGCGTGTTATTTGTTTAACAGTGATTGTTTTTTCTGCTTTGTTTAATGCTTGACGATAATAATACGACATGATAGGTGAGTATACATTTGATGTTATTTATATGATATTTGATAATGCTTTGAGCGTAGTACTATGCAAAGCGATTATTTGATCAAAAATGATATTTGGTACCGGTGTGAAAGTAATCTTAGCCCCCTGAAATGGTATTCCGCCTGTTTAATATGTAACCCTCTAAGTTGTTCAGTTAAAAAACATAACATTTAACTTAAAGTGCTAAGTGTTGTTTGGATGTTAGAAGAACTAAACAGAATACGCCAAGATGTTCCGATGTAAGTAAATATCTCCGTTCGGCTCTACCTTTTTCTTAATACTTAAACTTTGACAGAATCACATAAACACAATTTTTGTTACCGAAATAAAAATATTTAACTTCGACAGATTGTAATGCATTACTTGAAAAAATAATAGTTGAATTTTATTATACCAGAATTAAATTATATAAGTCCCTGTTAAAAACAGAATACAAATAAGATACTTGACAATTGATGCAAACGGGAAATTTTACACTGGGTACCTAGCGCTCAATGACAGTGAGCTTGAAAGCTGACATCAAGTGTTGAGTAGAGCTAAAATGTTAAATTTATTGACCGGTAATAATCTCAATATTTGACAAGCATTTCATAAAAATCTATAACAGAGCGACTGTAAACGTAATCAAATGTCAGTCAGATATCGTCAATAAAACATAAGTAGTCTTCTTAATTTAGTGCATGGCTTTCAATGCCTGCTTAGTGCCATTTAACGTTCAATCATTTAACACATACCTGAAATATTTTAATATGAAACTTATTTCAAGTTAAGGATTTTCTTTTAATTTATTTAGTACTTAAATCAACTTCATAAGACCCCTTTCAATTTTTTTATTTTTAGAAGATTTTTTATATTTACACCATTTACATCATTAGAAAGTCACTGACTTACTTATGACTTAGGTAATCAAAATTACAGGTCTTTACCAAAATTAATTACAGCAACATGATGCTAACTAATAAACAAAGGTTAAAAACTATAGCTAAATCGTTGATACCTTCCATTGAACCAAAACCATGGCAAAATTGTGTTTACTGAAAGGAAGCTTTTTCTTTGGATCAACCGTAAACGGAGTCTAGATTCGTTATGCATAGACAATTATGCTCTAGGGTCCCGAGGCTCGTGTATTATGACCTTTGTTTCATGCTTGAGGGTATCAAAAAGACCCAAAATTGAAAAAACGGGGTATCGAAATCACCAAGGAATGTTTTAAGTTTTTCAATAAGATATATTAAGGTTGGACTGACAATCATTGGGTTTTAAATAACATTACTTTATACTTAATATACCGGTATATCTATTAAAATTTACCGCCATATGAATTTCATATAACAAACCACATTGTATCAAGGCATATTTGCCAAATCGTGTCGCATTGATTCCATTTCTATATATTCATTGCGTTATTTCCATAATCATTATCTCATTTTCAAAAAAAGTTCATAGTTATTAGTTCCCATGGGAACAGAGGTAATTACTTTAAAATTATTATTCCGATTAGGAGTCCAATAACCAATTTATAATTAGTCTAATTAACCATCAGTTATGATAGTGGATAATGATTTTGCTTTCCAATTATCCAGGTATATATAAATCAAGCATCATTGAACGTAATACGTATACCAATTTGCGATATTGATATGTTTTATGAAATATTTTCTGAAACATAAAACTGTCGACCTAATCGCTGACGAAACGGATGATGAGTTTTAATAACCCTTTTAGTTTTAAGGTTAGTTTGGAGAAAACCTATGTTCAGATAAAAAAAATGTCGAAGATAACCCCTTTATCCCACCTATCCAGGAGTCATTAATCAAAAAAAAGCTTAACATTTTGACTTTGTCCAACTTCAAAGATTATTAGTGACCTTCGACCTAAAAGGTAAAAGTGTCCTTGTTGACCTCTTTGTTTGACCTTAATAAGGGGTCAAAGGTCAAAAGAAATGTCAAATTATGCACGATCTTTGGCGAGTGATATGAATTATGCATGTAAAAGTCATTTGACAACAAAAGGACAATCGGCAGGGTCACTATCGCTTTAGTGACAAGAGTCAAGTCTAATCTTTCAACTTACGGCATTTTCTTGAAAGCAATATGACACATAAAATGAGCTTTATAGCCCGCATGTATCCAGTAAAGTAAATGTCTGACATATACAACACATGTCATGCTTATGGCAAGCCAAATGTACAATAAGTCGATAAACATTGTTTATCACAGATAAACAGTGTTTTTCAACAGAAAAACATTGTTTTTCCCGATAAACTATGTTTTTCACTTGATAAACAAAGTTTATCGATAAACTGTGTTTTTCAATCGAAAAACATTGTTTTTCAAGTTGACACACATAGTTTTTCTACAGAAAAACAA
>JXSR01S039813.1:100670-115031 GCA_000969725.1 Ophiothrix spiculata | reverse complement strand
TCATTTTAGGCTATTGTTGTTTTAAGTGAATTTTAATTATGTAAATTGTATTATGCAGGGCCCCGAGTAAGACCAGCATTTTGCTGATTCGGGCTACTCTGGATAAAGATGATAATAAATAAATAAATAAATAAATATGTAGACATGTAAAGCTGTGTAGACATAGTTAAATACAGCGTGAGTAAAAATGAAGTTGACCGGGATTCAAAACTGTATAACAAAACAAAATTTAAAACAATTGTTACGCACTTTGGAAATGTGCAGACTCTTCCGCTTATTTTAAAAAAAGGATGAAGGAAATCGGTTATTCCTAGGAGAAGTTATGCCTGTTTTAGTAAAAAAAACGCATCTTACAAGCCGTCCACGGAATTGTTGAGCGAACAAAATGCAAATTAAGTACTTCAGCTGTGCAGTCACCTGTTACTAATACCCTGTCTTCTTTCGGCAAAGATTGATGCTGTTTGGAGGTCTGTCATTTCTGTTCACAATCAAACTCTCAGATCCTCATGGTCCTCTTTTGCACTTAACAATTCTGGCTTACAATTTGCTTTAGCTTTGCTCTGCAAAACGTCTTTGAACCTCTGAAAGCCTGTGTGTTTTCAATTAGGTTTCAACTACAAACTGCCTTGTTAGAAGGTGTCATACGATGTACAACTTCCAGTACCAACGACCAGCTTTACAAATTCAGTGTCAGGCAGGTTCTAAACTGGTTTCATGCATACAATTGGTTGATATTTGAATTTGAAACTCCTGCATCAAAATCCAAGTTGTTAAATGGTTCTGTTTAAGCATTTCCTTGGTTTAAGTTTTTCTTTCATTTAAAGATCAGCATATCATGGACAGCTTTTCCTATGAATGTCCAATCTCCTTGATTCAATGTTTTAATATCAGTCAAAGGAAGGGTAGGTATTCATAAACATGTTTTTACTCTGCTCAATCAAGGGTATACGTTGCATTTTTTTAATTGGTTTGCTTATTTATTCCGTGGACAGCTTGACAAATTAGTTTTTTTACTAAACCAAGCATAACTTTTCTTAGGAATTACCGATTTCCTTCATTCTTTATTTTTAAACAGAAGTGTCTGCACATTTTCAAGGTGCTTACAGATTGTTTTTGTTTTTCATATCAGCAGTTCTTTTGTTATGCAGGTTTGAATCCGGTTCAACTTCATTTTGACTCACGCCGTAGTCTGTGCATGTTGTATCTTGCAACCATGACATGAGGAAATCATCAAAACTACATGTATATCCGTACCATATCATAAAATAGTAACTATAATTCTTATCAACACCAATCATTACATAGTTTGATTTGACTAAAATAAGGGCACATATGATATTGTACCACGCAGAGAGCCATAAGCACTTAAATACAAATTTTTAGCTGTAGTGAAGCAATGTATAATAATATTAAAAAATCAAACTTACATTTTGCAATACTTAAAAATATTTAGAATTTGCCTATGGGTAGAATGTCAGAAAAAACAGGTGTAACAATTCCAACCATGACTTTATATCCAAAGGGCATATATCTTAACTTTTTGTAAAACTGATGTTTTCAAAATCAGTTGTGCTCAATAGTTGAAATTGCATAATTATTGTGTTTTTGGCAGACAAATCATTATCTCTCGTGTTATTGACTTCAAGGCAAACATACATTATTTTCTACTTGTGCTAGCTGGCATAAGTTTCGAGGCTTAGACTGTATGACATTTTGATAAATAAGAAGAGACAAATTGCAATTGCCTAACAAGAAACATTCATCATTTTTGTTGATCAATATGTGTGAATAGATAGAGAAGGAATCAAAGAATGATATGACTTATGGAAATTCAATTATCAAAATCATTTCGTTTCTTAATCATCCGCGGTCATATTTCATAAAATCATTGAAAATTTGAATTACATATCTCTTTCCAATATTTGTAACATGTCAAAGGGTTGTAACTGTGAAATGGAATTAAGTACTTTTTGCACTCAAGTCTTCATAATTATAATTCACAAAAAAATCTCCGAATCCGAATGTCACTAGCAATCCGTATAATTGGTATGATGGTAAATTGGGTTTTTGGTCATTCTTTTTAATGTGGGCACCCATAAATGGTGGATTTGTTACATGGAGAGTGATTTATGCATCAATTTGTGTCATATCATTTCAACAATCAAATGAAATGTCATAATTTTGGTATGATTTTAAAGACAATTTATTTTACTTTCAAGAAATCAAGAATAGAACCCAAGTGAAGTGATTAATTAAGCTTAATGACCCGTTAAAGCTACTTAACCAGGGTGGAGTTGGGTGAGGTTGAGGTGGGTGAGGTTGAGGCATCATGAAAATAATGCATGAATTGTTCTGTCATATCTCCTTAAAAATCCATTGAAGTGTCACAAATCTTATATGATTTTAAAGTCTAGTTATTGTTTATCAAAAACAAGTTGGAATTAACACGAATAAAATTGATTATTAACGCTATTAACTAGTATAAGTCAATAAGCTAATTTAGCCAGACATGAAAACAGGCATAAATGTGGTTGGTGTGGATGATATACGTACATTGTGCATCAAATGTTGTCACAACTTTTCAATAATCGTATGAAATGTCATAAATTTGGTATGATTTTGAAGATAATGTATTAGCCTATAAAATCAATTGAAAATATTAGCCAAATAAAGGTATTAATTAACTCTAATCAATGATTACCAGGAAGGAGTCAGGTATGGATGAAGTGAATGAGATGAAACGCAAATGGGCCTCACCTCGAAAAGGATGACCATTTACCTTCTTATCATGACCTATTTACTGCTTCATTAAATTACTCATTTTTACCAATAACAAAATAAACTTCAAATTAAACTGATCATGGGAATATAATTAGTTTCAACTATCCCGTAGCAGATAGTTTGATTACTTCTTCAAACCAGCATTATAAAAGAAAACATTATAGAGCAATTATCAGTGCATATCGTCAGGACATTAAATTTGAGTCTTATCAATTATTGGAGGTTTTAAAATGAAGGGTTTTTTAAAGAGAAAGTTTCAGTTCAAATTTTAAAGATATCATTACCATCGTCAAGAGAAATTATATAATTCATAAGATAATAACATTCGGAGATCAAATAGGTAATACAACCTTCAAGATATAATTATATTAGGATTACAATTCTAAGATGATACGAAATCTAATGAACACTTTGTAAAACGATACAAGTGATAAATGGTTCATCCACTGTGATAAGTTTCCTAATAAATTATATTAATTACAATGGAAAAAAACATTTTTTTCTTAGATTGATAGACTATTCCACTGAAAATGCACATCCTCTGAAAGAGATTTTATACCGAATGAGCATAAAATTCAAATAAACTAGATAATTCTTTTAACTATGTGAACTCTTTTTGTGAAAGATTTACTTTAAATTTATTAATGAACTGGTTTAGAATTTTGAATAGTTGAAGTATTCTTTAGCAGATTCGTATCAAATTCAACAGTTCATGTAGAAACTGTTTCCATGTTTTCCTCTGAAATTATAGGTCAATAATTATTCAAAGATTAAAAACTAATTGCCTGACATTCAAAGAATAACAGGTTAAGAAGGGCGAACTAAGACGGTAAAGTATATTATAATCGGATGTGCAAGGGGAAAATCATATTTTGATATATTCAATAAGTGTATCTCATACAAACTGCCCATCTTTAGGGAGTAAAGATTTGCTACTTCAATTGTAAACGAAATATGCATATCATTTCTAAATTACATATGAGTAGGCTTTAGGCATATTTCACTTGCTACTTTGTCTTAGTCTATGTTCGTCAAAATATAAAAGAATATAATGTTTATATCATTTAGTATACGGAAAACCCGTTTTAACGACTAATTTATGAACTAATTTTCATGACAATAATGTGAAAAAAGTGTCTACCCAAGATCTTCAATTTACTATACTTCAAGGCCTTGCATTAAACATGCGGATTCACCATGTTCACATGCGACATTAAGTTTAGTTCAAATATTGATATTTTTAAAAGAAATATTTCATAACTCAACAAATGTGAAACATTTTCTCGTTTGTACATATTTCTTGATCATACGCAACAAATGTATAAGCAATAAAATAAGCGTGCATTTAAATTTTAAGAACATTAAATATCTGATAAGTATATGACATATGTGGACCGCCGCGGCAAAAGGGTGCAGTTGTCGGCTCGTACATGTTGCTCCTTGTAGCATTATCTAACGTATGGTATTTGTATACATCAGTTATGCTACAATGAGCAACATTTAGGAGCCGACACTGCACCCTTTTGCCGCAGCGGGACACAATTATGTCATGCTCACAGCAGGTAATTCAATCTGTAAATTACAGACTTAAATAAACAGAAGCTTTATCACTTTATTAGAATGATGCAAATTTATCTTTATAGAAGACGTATTCGAACTCACTTATGACACATTTTAACACGTAATGTTCCAATTTATTAACATTATGGGTTGATTCTTTTATGTTGAAAGTGCTTAACTGAGATTTTACCTGAACGATGTCCTCGAAAATTGACTGATTTTGTCTATCTCTCTCAACACACTGCTGTCAATCAAAATGACTGCCGGATATAGACATTCTCTGTGTTGGTTACGCGGCTGAGACATGATATACGCTTCCAGACGTCACTTGACCTACATCGTTTTATACACTGCTTCATACCAATACATGGTAGATTATTTTTTTATTATGACATATTTATAGAGGATATGACATATTTATAGAGGATAGCCTCATCAGTGTCTAGCGCTGCTTTCCATGAGGGTCCTCTGTCAGATGGTCAGATTTATTTGCCAGTTTGAATGCAGGAGGAAAACCGGAGCGCCCAGAGAAAACCTGCGGAAGCAAGTTTGGACTGGCAACAAATTGCACATATAGCACCTAGACCGGGGTTCGAACCCGTGACAGTCCTGCGGGCTCATTGGTGCATGGCGAGGGAATTATCGCTGCGCCACCTGCTTCCCCCCTTCCCCCTTATGTAAGACGAATATATATTTTGAATTGAAAGTTCCAGCTTGTTTGTCTTGAACTTTTTGGAAGCTGCATTAATTCTCAGATTAGTGGTCGCATTAGTATCGCTGAAAATACCTCTTAATATAAAATGAGAAAACAAAAAGAAGTTGTACAGTGGTGTCAACGTAAGATACTAAAAAAATCGTCAAAATATCAGGAATTACGGAAATGGGAGTACTTTAGAAGATATGCGTTATTTAAAGCAGATGCATATACTGTTGTAATCGAGCATTGGTTTGTGCAATTGAGCACCTATGAGAATAAGTTCAAGGTATCGTATCTGTATACAGGGTTGTCTTTTCATATATTTGTTTCCCATAAAAATCACCTAATTGCCTCCTTTCTTTATTGAATACCACTAAAAGCGATTATACAAAATCTTTGTTATTAACTACATTTAAAAAATACAAATTGCAATAACATTACACTTTGCATTAACACATTCTTAAGTTAAGAGGATTTCTTTTGTCATTCGCCAACATTTCAAAATCAATATCTTGAAGTCCACAGAAAACCCTACAATAGTCTGAAAACTTAGCCCAAAGCATTGTTTGGCAAGGTTTCAAGTAATTTTTAAAATCGATTTGAAAAGCGATTTCTTTCATTTGAAAGCAATTTTCTTCTTGTCATTGACCCTAACGTTGACAATTCCTGAACTGTAGTTGAGTACATAAAATGACACCCTTGAAGGGAGATGTATTTCTCAGTCTACTTTATGTAAAGCAATTTACCAAATGAAAACATGTGATGTAGCAGCTAATAGTTTGTGTCTGACAGGAAATGGAATTACCAACCAAGTGTACACTGGTCTTAAAGTAACGAAGTCACTGTTTCTACACAATGAAGTTCGAGCAATAGGATTTTATTCATTTGCAAAAACAAATAGCCATCAGTATATCTGTTTAATATTGCTATGTATGTTTGAGGCAGAGTAAAAATATACTACTTCAAATTATAGATGGTTTTGATTTGTTTGTAATTTAATTAATAAGTTGGTGCTGTTTATGAAGGAAAAGTAAAAGTAAATCAACTAATTCAATTGTTGTTATTTTAAAGCACCATTATTTAATGAATTAATGAACCACATTGGTAAAAATTTTGATTAAATTCATTTAAACATCCCGCAGCACCCATGCAATGTTGTATTTGAGACACATGTATTAGTTTTGCTTTAAAATTTTAAATAGCTACACCAATACTAACTTAAAAAAGATCCTTGAGAAGAGATTTACCGATTTGCTGATAATGTTGCTTTCTTTGAAAGGGTTTTAAAGATTTTTCATATTTCAGGAGCCGTTTTTACCCACGGGACAGTATTCAGTTGTTGAGTTCAAAGCTGTCTTAAAGCTTATTATTTTGAATACCCGGTGTCGTAGGACATCGATTGATGACACGACCTTATTATTGATGACTGAAATATAATCCATTTTGTTTCTGTACCATGATTATTGACTTCATGAAAATAGATATACGAAATGTCATTAAGCTGTGAAGATTATTTGCTTTAAATTTTAGGGAGTACGCTTGTACTCTTTTGCCAAAATATCAAGGTAGTGTCAAAATATAAACACAATTTGATTTTGATTTATTGGCTCGAGTCTTGTTTCAATTTATGAGTATTGATTTTGATTTTTTATGCGGCAGAGTAAATGTAGTAGCGACATGTCTGATCTTATTGCAATTAATAGAGTATAGAATGTTTCCACTTGCGGATCAGTGAAACTGTGTTGACATCAAAAAACATTGTTTCTGGATGTATGCTATACATTAGAACCATAATATAAGACAATCTTGAGAAACTATGATACTTGAATAACAAAATTATATACAAACGATATCACTAAGGAGCGTTATTACATTCGTAAATGTATAGATCACCTTAGGTCATAGTTTGTTTTCAAATGAAGGCCAGTGTACTATTTCCACTGAAAGAAAATATTAAATGTTTATCACAAATGTCCCACTATGTGGAAAATATATAGTGATACAATTCATAACAACATATACAGGTCCTCTATTTGATATTTGACTTAATCTTGAACTACGTAGCTAGAAAAAATTATTCCTTGTTTAAGTTACGAATATCAAATGTATGATAATATTTTGATGTGATATTTTGCTCGTAGATAGAACGTAAATTGATGTTTGGGAAACAGGTGTAACGCCTGTGTGACAATTCAAGCCGTTACTTCATTTCCAAGGAATATTTATAGTATTTATAAAAAAATAATTCTTATTCAATACTTGAATTGCATATTTTTCAAGGCATCTTATTTTCTGTCGTGGTATTGGACTTTTAGGCAAATACACAAATTACTATTTCTAAAGCTAGGATGCATGGGTTCCAAGACATAATTTAGCATAAGTATGAATGTATTATAAATTCACTAGATAATAACAGACAAATCACGATTGCCTGACGTAATTTGAATCATTTTTGATCAAGATATGTGAAAAGATATAAAAGGGTTTAAGATTTGAAATATTGAGTGTATTAAAAACACTTCTCAATATTGATATGACCTTGATTTACAAGCTTACGCTTTATTTTCGTAAAATGTTGTATTTATCTAATACAATTTTTGATTTATTTTACACATCGGTGCACAGGTTAATTATTGTAATTAAGAGATTAAATGAGATAAAGGGAAAAATTAAATCTAATAAACAAGTTTTAAGGCTACAGTCCCTAAAAACGTCTAGCTCGGCTGAATGTCATGTTTACTGCAAGTTTTTTACTACTTACACCTATCAGAATATCACAATTTTTGGCGTACAAATTGAATAGAGTCTCTAGTTTATACATGTAACTTTACTAGTGATTTCACGTCCATTATCAAGGTCAAAATGACGCCTTAAGGCTAATTCGAAAAAGTTGACCCTTTTTCGCCGAAACCTCATAATTTCATGACGTTCGAACAATTCTACTGGTTTCACATTTTGACAGATTGTAGGCTTGATACTTCTTATTGAATTACAAACAATATTTTATAAATATGGTGAGTTGATTTTGAATGTTAATGTAACAAACCCGGATTGTTTTGCCCGAAAATCCGGACGTAGATTACGACTCTGAGTTTGCCCTGTTTGAGCTGTGAATTGCCTGTTTTAAGTGTCTACATTATCTACATTTTGTCTGATATATGCATTCGCATAATTTTCTTACAAATTGAGCATTCCAATGAGGCAAAAATTGCAATTTTTATGTAAACAAAAGAAAAATACGGCATTCTAATGTTTATGTTTTAGATTTTAGTTCACCATCTCAACGCTGCCTTGATAGCTCAGCGGTAGATCTCTCGCCTCGTAATGCATGACTAACCCCCGCCATAATCCATGGTTCGAGTCCCCGCAAAGGCAGTGGAAACTATTTATCTTTTCATGATTGAAATATAGTTAGGATTCACATTTTCCTGAGCATATGGATTCCTCGTACCCTTAATGTAAGTGTTTATCCTTCCTTTACTGATAAATATTTTGAAAACTATATTAATACTTGGGTCATATATAGAAAGAGTAGTCACCAGAGCCGACTATATACCTTCTATTTGAAAACTTGAAAGAGTACTTTGAATTATAGCCCTTTGAAATTTTCAAAATTATGTAAAAAAATACTGGAAAGAGATATGTAATTCGATTTTTTGCATGATTTAGAAATGTGACTGCGGATAATATATATTTAAAAAAGTTTTTGGTTTTTGATTATGAAAATAATCGATATATCAATTTTGGACTTAAGTACTTTTTCTGCTCAAATTGGAACAATTTAGGGCTTTCAGCAACAAATATACGACCAAATTTTCTAACAGGTCATACAAACAGGTTTTTAAGTGTTAATTAACTACTAAGCATCAACAATAAAACAACTTGCTGTATTTTTGATCCTTCAGAGTTTTCAAACCACTGATTACTCAAAAATGGCGGATTGTTGACGTGGGGGTCATAGCAAAATATGACCCCCCTCTGAAAAAAATTGCTATGGTATATATTTATGAAAACAAACGTAACTATCCTATTTTATCATAAAAAAACCGCGATGAATTAAATATTTGTTGTATGTGGGGACCTACACTGTCGTGTATTTCCTTGTTTTTTAAGACGTCTTCCTGATGGGGTGGTCACCACCCCTACCCCCTGTGATTTTGAAACTGAGACACAAAAGTTATATTCTTTTCTTCCTTTTCATTGATACAAAGATCATGAAAATCGGTTGAGGCGTTACGTAATTATGACGTCACAAAGTATTTCCGGACCGAAAAATCGACTTTTGGCAAAATGGCCACTTTTCAAAAAATCGCTATAAAAGTTCTAAATGTCCAATTTATGTCGCTTTTTTTTGGGGGGTGGGGGGTGGTGGTAATAAATGAAGGAATACGCAATTTTAACATGTCCTGTAAGTTTCAAGTCAATAGCATTCAGATATTTTTCAAAATGTGGATTTAAAATTTTTCGAGGTGGCAACCACGCCCCCCCCCCATTACCAACCGACTTTGACGACCTACCATAACCCAACCTTAGGTGGTACCCCCGATTCCCTTTTTTTTTTTTGTAAAAATAACAACAAAGGATGTAAAAACAATCACCCAAATGCTCAGGGTCGCTTTGTTTTGCGTTTTGGTGCAATCGGCGATCATCCGTTAGGGGACCCCCTCCCCCTTAGGAAGACGAGAGTTAAATCACCGGAAAGAGAATACAAAACAACCTAATAATGCTAGTTTAGTGTGTAACGTGATTATCAGCTTTTTCAAGAAGACAGATAAATCAATGATAAGCCTCGGATCATTATTGAACTCTGCGGCCATTATTGGGACTGATACTTTCGTTCAATTTTCGTCGTACCTCATATTTTAGACTGTGTGATGTTGATATAATGTTGTGCTTAAAGAGATAAATCGATCAAGAACTGCCTGTAGCTGTATTTGGTTGCATTTTGTTTTTGTATGATGTGACAAAGTTAAGAAAATGCTCCACACACCGTTAAGGTCAAACCTGATTTGTCCAAATTCTAGTCAACTCACCATCAACAAATTACCCATACTCTTGTATCTCACAAACTCTCTCACTTAGAAATTCATTAAAATGTCACAATATTGATCAAGCCTTGATAGCCTAGTATTGACATTAGTCTTAAATTCCTTAGGTTGTTTTCGAAGCGACATTAACAATTCGTTTAATTTAAAGAAAGCTAGTGTGCACCTTTTTATTAGCAATCGTGTTTTTTCCTTCAACCGGATCATTTGTACTTGGTGAGCATTGACAGTATGAGTCTTACCTTTTTCAGGTAGTTGACATATCATCAATCAATGCTGAAGGTTTAACGTTACACACTATATACCCTTGGTAATAGAAACTGCTTTTGGTCAATGTCATTATTGTCAACGCCACAAGTTGCTATAGGAATGACCGACATAGGTTTCCAATGCACATCCAATAAAGAAGGAAACGCGTGATTTGAGATCGTACTTTAAAAATTGTGTTTTTGGTTAGTGACCTAGAAGGTACTGAATAATTGGAAACTTGAATGTCTTTATTGAATTCAGATGCGGCTTGATGTAAAAAGAGTAAAAGATCATTTTCGTTACTTCATAGAAAGGAACACAATGAAGTATTACGAGACACCCCGATTAAAGGGAAATTGAATCATCTACGATACAATAGGCTTATATGGGCATATTTATTTTAAAATGTTTAGTCTTTTACTAAATGCTGTTTAGAAGACAAGTTTTGGACATATTCATGCAAAAATATAAATGTTTTCTCGAACAAATACTTGGATTGTATTATTTCCGCTCAAATTGGAACAATTTAGGGCTTTCAGCAACAAATATACTACCAAATTTTCTAACAGGTCATACAAACAGGTTTTTAAGTGTCAATTAACTACTAAGCATCAACAATAAAAACAACTTGCTGTATTTTTGATCCTTCAGGGTTTTGAAACCAATGATTACTCAAAATGGCGGATTGTTGACTTGGGGGTCATGGCAAGAAATTGCCACCCTCTGAAAAAAATTGCTATGGTATATATTTAAGAAAACAAACGTAACTGTCCTATTTTATCATAAAAAAACAACAACGATGAATTAAATAGTATGTTGGGACCTACATTGTCGTGTATTTTTTAAGACGTCTTCTTGAGGGGGTGGTCACTACCCCCCTGTGATTTTGAAACTGGGGCCCCGAAGTTATATTCTTTGGTACTATAGTATAGGGTAGGGTCTCCCCTTTCCATTGATACAAAGATCATGAAAATCAGTTGAGGCGTTACGTAATTATGACGCGACAAAGTATTTTGGCAAAATGGCCACTTTTCAAAAAATCACTATAAAAGTTCTAAATGTCCAATTTATGTCGTTTTTTTGGCTAATAAATGAAGGAATTAGCCATTTTAAAATGTCATGTAAGTATCAAGTCAATAGCATGCAAATATCTTTCAAAATGGGGATTTAAAATTTTTCGAGGTGGCAACCACGCCCCCCCCCCCCTTCCCCGCCGTCTTTGACCACCCACCATACCTCAACCTGAGGTGGCACCCCCTTTTCCCGATTTGTTTTGTCAAAATGACAACAAAGGATGTAAAAACAATTACCGGAATGCTCAGGGTTGCTTTGTTTTGCGTTTTGGTACAATCGGCGATCATCCGTTAGGGACCCCCCCCCCCCTTAGAAAGACGAGAGTTAAATCATCGGAAAGAGAATACAAAACAACCTAACAATGCTAGTTTAGTATGTAACGTGATTATCAACTTTTTCAAGAAGACAGTTAAATCAATGATAAGCCTTGGATCATTATTGAACTCTGCGGCCATTATTATGACTGATACTTTCGTACATCATATTTTTGACTGTTTGATGTCGATACGATTTTGTTTTTGATTGCTCAAAGAGATAAATTGATGAAGAACTGCCTGTAGCTGTATGAGTAACCCTTCAAAACACTGAACCCCTGTTTGGTTGCATTTTGTTTTTGTATGATGTGACAAAGTTAAGAAAATGCTCCACACACCGTTAAGGTCAAACCTGATTTGTCCAAATTCTAGTCAAATCAACATCAACAAATTACCCATACTCTTGTATCTCACAAAATCTTTCACTTAGAAATTCATTAAAATGTCACAATATTGATCAAGCCTTGATAGCCTAGTATTGACATTAGTCTTAAATTCCTTAGGTTGTTTTTGAAGCGACATTAACAACTCGTTTAATTTAAAGAAAGCTAGTGTGCACCTTGAGTATAATGCTGTTTATTAGCAATCGTGTTTTTTCTTCAACCGGATCATTTGCACTTGGTGAGCATTGACAGTATGAGTCTTACCTTTTTCAGGTAGTTGACATATCATCAATCAATGGTGAAGGTTTAACGTTACACATTTATACCCTTGGTAATAGAAACTGCTTTTGGTCAATGTCATTATTGTCAACGCCACAAGTTGCTATAGTAATGACCAACAGAGGTTCCCAATGCACATCCAATAAAGAGGGAAGCTCGTGATTTGAGAACGTACTTTAACAATTATGTTTTTGGTTAGTGACCTAGAAGGTACTGATTAATTGGAAACTTGAATGCCTTTATGAATTCAGATGCGTTTTGAGGTAAAGAGTTAAAGATAGAAAAAAAACTCAAGGAAGTATTATGAGAAACCCAAATTCTACAGGGAAACGTTTTGGGCATATTTATTTAAAAATGTTTGGTCTTTTAGTACTTGCTATTTAGAAGATAAGTTTTGGACATTTTCATGCAAATATATACGAAATGTTCTCTCGAACAAAAACTTTAATTGTATAAAGCTCTTATTTTTGACCCTGAACAAGAACTACATTGCTTGTTTTACTTTAATAACATATTTTTCATTATATTTGTTATCTCTCTGAACCAATCCAGTATCTATCGTACTGTAAAGAAGATTTAAACTTCACGTTCTCTCTAAATAAAGTTCCTTTAAGAAGTCTATCACTGAAGAATAACCAGAGTTGTAGAGTTGATAGCCAGAAGATGAATGACTTGCGTTGTATAGAATTGATGACTTCGTTTCATCATTCTGTTTATGTTAAGTCTAAAACACATGAACACGCTTTCACTAGTAAATTGTGTTCTGAGTTAAGTGGTTTGTTGTTCAAATGTTCAAATTTCTTGCATACTGCAAAGATCGAAAATAAGATTAAGGCTGAAAATTGTACGTAGGTTTTTTTTTCGATAGTTTTGTATTTTATTTTTAATATCGTCAACTCCCCTTTTTAAACTTGTTCATTTGCAGTAAAAGTGTGTTGATTAAAAAAGTTGTAATAAAAGATATCTATATAACATATAAGCTTTACCACCGTTTTACATGGCTTGTATTCTTTTGGCAATTTATATGAATGATTTTTCTTTTTGACAAGACCATATATGACCTTTAAGCATTTTGCAGCAATTCTTTTAGGGATTTTGTCCAATAGAATGAGGAAGAAAAGATTTAACGAAATCATGAAAATGTAATACTTTCTGTAAAATATAAAAAAATCGACGAAATTTTACAATCGATGAAAATAATAAGAACGTAAATGGATCCTGCAGACGTCAAGGTCGAGGATATCTTTTCTAGTCCTTAGTAAGGTTTTTTTGTTGAATCCGACCCATTTATGAAAAGGGAGCGTGGTCGAACGGTTACAGCACGGGACTCGTAATACAGAGGTTGTAAGTTACAGCCCCGATGGCGGCACTGCCGGTCATACAATGTCTCCTTGTTTCCTTTGGTAAGGGACTTTACTCTAATTGTACAGTGGTTCAAAAGTCACGTAAAGCCGATGGTCCTCTGTGCGAATGTTCCTTCTTGGGGCACTACATACAGTGTATACCTGGTGAGTCCATTTTTATTGACAACGGAGCAGTGTTTTATCTAAATAATGTTCTGCATGCAGAAATGGTCAAATGTTATAACATCTCAAGATATTGCTGAAAATAATCTTTAAAAATCACATTGTCTTCGGATGCAGCATGTACTGCTTACTACAGAAAATATTAAACGATAAAAGAAAAAACCGTAAAAATATTCTATATCTATATTTAAGAACGTATTCTATAAAGGTATCCTCTTATATTTTATTTTAATAGGATCCTCAAATGTTAGAAAATGCCCTCTTTAAAGAAAAAAACAAATTGCATAAAACTGAGACATTTAAGGGCTTATATCAAACGTAATCTGTGTAAAATGTGTAAACTTAGATATAGAAAACTGCTTAATACTATATGATCCTAAGGTATATTTGAATAAATTCACATTCAATTATTGTAAGTGAAACATAGGTATATTGTTTACTGCAGTCATATCC
>JXSR01S039813.1:71228-90038 GCA_000969725.1 Ophiothrix spiculata | reverse complement strand
TAAAACTGTCGACTTAAGCGCTGACGAAACGGATGATTTATTGCTCAAAAACTTGAATCATATATTTGTTGTCAATAAGTCTTAAGTATTCGTTTATATATTTAAATTTGATTGGAATAAAATACAATTAAAACGATGTTGTCTACATGATTTAATCATTTGTATATGTGTTATATTTAAAGATAAAGATATGTTCAGAATTGTCACATTGTCATCAATTGTAAATTTTTCTCGACTTTATTTCATGAAGATAAGTAATTTTTAATTGTTGCTCTCTAAAATTATTTGTATGTTTTGCATATATTTTCATGTAGATTACTTGTTTTGCTTGTTTTTGTTTGATCGGTGAAAAGGGGTATATCCCCTTGAACGTTGTGCCGTTGTATATGTATATCTGAATTTTTGGTGAGTCTTTATTTTGTTTCTGTTGTATTTGCTTTAGGCCTATAAACACACTTACTATTATTTCATGATTTAGGTTTATATATTGTTTTATATTGTCACCACATCAAGCTGGCTTACTTTGTGTTTACCTCCAAATTGTCACATTGTATAAAGTGACTTTACAGTATCTCAAAATCGTGTTATTTGTTTAACAGTGACTGTTTTTTCTGCTTTGTTTCATGCTTAACGAAATATTCATAATGACTTGGATGCGACATAATAGGTGAGTATACATTTGATGTTATTCATATGATATTTGATAATGCTTTGACCGTAGTACTATGTAAAGCGATTATTTTATCAAAAATGATATTTGGTACCGTTGTGAAAGTAATCTTTGTCCCCCTGAAATGGTATTCCGCCTGTTTACTATGTAACCTTCTAAGTTGTTCAGTTAAAAACATACCATTTAACTTAAAGTGCTAAGTGTTGTTTGGATGTTAGAAGAACTTAACAGACTATGCAAAGATGTTTCAATGTAAATAAATATCTTCGTTCGATTCAACCTTTGTCTTAATACTCAAACTTTTACAGAATCACATAAACACACTTTTTGTTACCGAAATAAAAAGATTTAACTTCGACAGATGTTAATGCATTACTTGAAACAATTATAGTTGAATTTTATTATGCCAGAAATAAAATATGTAAGTCCCTGTTAAAAACAGAATACAAATAAGACACTTATGACAATTGATGCAAACGAGAAATTCTACACTGGCTACCTAGCGCTCAATGACAGTGAGCTTGAAAGCTGACATCAAGTGTTGAGTAGAGCTAAAATGTTAAATTCATTCATGAGGGATTTAGCTTGAAAAAGTTGACATGACCGGTAATAATCTCAATATTTGACAAGCATTTCATAAAAAATTATAACAGAGCGACTGAAAACTTATTCAAATGTCAGTCAGATATCGTCAATAAAACATAAGTAGTCTTCTTAATTTAGTGCATCGCTTTCGATGCCTGCTTAGGGGCGGCTTCAAAACTCAACCGGCGGTTGACCGCACGGAACCGGTGGTTCTTGGCGGTTGCCATTGTTCAGAACAATAGCATTGAGTTGGTTGAGTTTTGAAGTGATCCCTTAGTGCCAATGAACGTTCAATCATTTAACACATACCTGAAATATTTTAATATGAAACTTATTTTCAGTTAGAGATTTTACTTTAATTTATTAAGTAATTAAATCAACTTCAAAACACCTCTTTTTAGAAGATTTGTTTATATTTACACCCTAAAATCTAAGCAATATATACCGATCATTATTAAATCACTGACTTATCAACTGTCATAGGTAATCAAAATTACAGGTCTTTACAAAAATCAATTACAACAATATGATGCTAATTAATAAACAAAGGCTAAAAACTATAGCCAAATCGTTGATATCTTCCATTGACCCAAAACCATGGCAAAAATGTGTTACAGAAAGGAAGCTATTTTTTTTATTTTGGATTGATCGTAACTGGAAGAAATACGCCTACGATTTATTCAATCCATAAATATTTTAATATGAAACTTGTTTTGATGAACTTCGCATGATTGCAGTGATTAATCTTTCGTTATCAAATCAAAATTAATCAAAATTACAGGTTTCACAAAAATCAATTACAGCAAAATGATGCTAACTGATAAAAAAAGGCAAAAAACTATAACCAGAATCGTTGATACCTTCAATTTCATGCTTGAGGGTATCAAAAAGACCCAATTTTGAAAAACGGGGTATCAAAATCACCAAGGAATGTTTTAGGTTTTTCAATAAGATATATTTAGGTTGGACTGACAATCATTGGGTCTTAAATAACACTACGTTATACTTAATATACCGATATATCTATTTATACAATTTCCCGCCATATGAATTTCATATGACACACCACATTATAGCAAGGCCTATTTGCCAAATAGTTCCAATTATATATACTCAATGCGTTATTTTCATAATCATTATCCCATTTTCAAAAAAAGTTCATAGTTATAGGTTCCCATGGGAACAGAGGTAATTACTTCAAAATTATCATGCCGGGTGGGAGTCCAATAACTAATTTACAATTAGTCTAATTAACCATCAGTTATGAAAGTGGATAATGATTTTGCTTTCCAACTATCCAGGTATATATAAATCATAAATCAAGTATCATTGAACGTAATTCATATACCTATTTGCGATATTGATATGTTTTATGAAATATTTTTCTGAAATATAAAACTGTCGACTTAAGCGCTGACGAAACGGATGATGAATTTTAAAAACCCTTTTAGTTTTAAGGTTAGTT
The DNA here is from genome assembly GCA_000969725.1 of Ophiothrix spiculata. Classification (NCBI taxonomy): domain Eukaryota; kingdom Metazoa; phylum Echinodermata; class Ophiuroidea; order Amphilepidida; family Ophiotrichidae; genus Ophiothrix; species Ophiothrix spiculata. The sequence continues at coordinate 87,318 of JXSR01S039813.1, read as the reverse complement.
TGGAAAAAACCTATGTTCAGATAAAAAGTGTCGAGGATGACCCCGTCATATAACCTTTCCATGTGTCATAAATCAACAGAAAGCTTAAAATTTTGACTTTGTCCAACTTCAAAGATTAAGTAGACCTTCGAGGCAAAAGTAAAAGTGTCCTTTTTGACCTCTTCGTCAGACCTTAATTAAGGGGTCAAAGGTCAAGAGAAATGTCAAACTATGCACGATCTTTGGCGAGTGATATAGATTATGCATGTAAAAGTGACAAAAGTCAAGTCTAATCTTTCAACTTATTTTCTTGAAAGCAATATGACACATAAAAATGAGCTTTATAGTCCGCATGTGTCCAGCATGTCCAGTTAAGTAAATGTCTGACAAATGCAACACATGTCATGCTCACAGTAAGAAATACAATTTCATGAATTTGTAAAATAGGGAAGGAGAGTACATAAACAGAAGCTTATGACTTAGTAAATGAAATTCAATATTTATTCATTCTATCATCATATTAGTTTTCAATCGGTATACTCATTCATACTATTTATTCGAATTATGACCAATTTAGAAACGCAGGGGGTCCCAGCTTATTTTTATGGAATAACAAGTAACGGTTTTTTTTGTATTTTTGAATGCTGAACAAGTTTCCAGGTGAAAGTTCATTTGAATAAATAGTCTTTCAAAACCAGTAAATATTTTTTTCTTTCAAAAAGAACTGTCAACGGGTTTTTTTTTAATGTGGTTAAAACTATTTGAAATAATGTCATGGGGTTTCAACACGCGTAAATTAATTATTGTAATTTTAGGTACTATTTATTTAATCAGCAAAACTTAACAAGTATAGTTTTGGATTCAGTAAGTACTTTCTTTAACATACCCAGCAGCATCCACGCAATATTGTATTTTAATATGCTAACAATTTCCCTAAAGCCCCACTTAGTATTTACAGATATTCAAGTATATCACATTATACAAAATACGTTCTTTGAGAGTAAATTTAGGAATTCACAGATGATTTTGTTTCATTGGAAGGGTTTTATAAATTTATAAAACCGCCGATAAGAAACTTAACCCACGAGAGAATTTCTCATTTTTGAGTTATTTGAGTTCACATTAACGCAGTCTTATAGCAGATATTGAATCGAAGACGAAAACCTCATTCAGTGTCATGGGAGATGAATTGACATCACGACCTTATTATCGATGACCGAAATATTGTCAATTTTATTCCTGCATTGTGCATATGATATGTATGTGCTTCATGAAGACACAATGTTCTCCAATAAATGAATGCCTTATTTAAGGAAAAATAGTAAATATGTAAATACTCATTTTCCTGAAAGTTTGTGTACAAAAAGAGAATATAGTTTATATTTCAACTTAATTTTGTTATGAATTATAATTTATTAGCATTGATATGATTATTTTCTTACTAAGTAAAAATAAATGCCGATATGTCTGATTTTATCCTCGTTCGTATACACATAATTAATTTTTATGAGTGCAATGGTACAAAAATTTCATGAGGTGAAAGATGAATTGGGCATTTCATCTTTCACCGAATGAAATATTTGTTCCATTGACACGAATTAGAAACATTCATTATTTGTTTTATATGACAGCTTAATAAATCTTTGTAAACAAAACAAACCGAGACTGCATATGCCGGCTTAAATGCAACGACACGTCTTATGCTGCGCCTGCGGACTTTGAAAGCGTACTCACTTTAAAATTACGCCCGCGACTGATGTTGCGTCTTACCAAAAAAGGTAACCGTTGAATGTATCAAAAATTTTGCATGGCACTATTGCACGGTTAGTGCCGTTTACTATCAAATGGACCAAATGACCAATGGCACGTGACCCAAGATGCGCCAATCAAGTGACACGGATTTATTTAGCTGTTATAATAACATATCAATAATCATATTGTAATCAATGTTGTCTAAAAAGGGTGCTTTACAATATGTAGACATGTGAAGCTGTGTAGACATAGTCTGTGCATGTTGTGTCTTGCAACCATGACATGAGGAAAAACATCAAAACTATATCCGTACCATATCATAAAATAGTAACTTTAATTCTTATCGACACCAATCATGATATTTCATAGTTTGATTTGACTAAAATAAGGGCACACATTATATTGTACAATGCAGAGAGCCATAAGCACTTAATTACAAATCTGTAGATGTAGTGAAGCAATGTATTATGATATTAAAAAGTCAAACTAACATTTTGCAATACTTAAAAATATTTAGAATTTGCCTATGGGTAGAATGTCAGAAAAACAGGTGTAACAATTCCAATCATGACTTTATTTCCAAAGGGCATATATCTTAACTTCTTGGAAAACTGATGTTTTCAAAATCAGTTGTGCTCAATAGTTGAAATTGCATAATTATTGTATTTATGACAGACAATTCATTATCTCTCGTGTTATTGACTTCAAGGCAAACATTCATTATTTTCTACTTGTGGTAGCTGGCATAGGATTCGAGGCGTAGACTGTATGACACTTTGATAAATGATAAGAGACAAATTGCAATTGCCTAACAAGAAACATTTATCATTTTTGTTGATCAATATGTGTGAATAGATAGAGAGGGAATCAAAGAATGATATGACTTATGGAATACCTAGTGAGTCTATGGACTGCAAAGGAATATTTCACAACAGTAAAATAAGTAAAAATAGTTCAACAATTTTTACCGGTTTTGAATTATACGTTTGTGTTTTACACTTTTATAATGTAATTATCGAGTTACAGCTGTACTTAATTCAACCGGGAGTGTTAGAGTGTACTTTCTTAGGGATTAAGTACACCAGGCATGGGACAAATGAAATCTGATACATAAGTTTAATTGCGCACAGGCAGATCACAAATTGATTATAGCTTTAAGAACTACGAAACAGGTGAATCGATTCCAACCCTGACACTCTTTCCAAAGGCACTTTATTCCAATAGATTGTACTTGTTTTAGTAGTCTGCGCTTCGAGATATACATATCAATTTCGTATTCAAAGTATAAGTTTTCCACACAAAAAAATATTTCATATCATTACGGCAAAGCAAAGAAAAAATGTCTGTTGATTCTTCATTCCTAACAAGACTTGTTCCAAATGGTTACATACACACTCAATTTGTTTTACGGTGTATAATAATACTGTTATCCAGAGAAAATGTGCAAACTGCAATATTTAATCGAATACTACTACTTCCTCCGTATTTAAAATGGGTAAAGGCTGTTGATTTTGTTATCATCTATTCAGTATCTGTTGGATGACATTAATCAGAGCACTATTCTGTTCTTTTGTAAAATGTGTTTCTATCATCATGTTTTTGTGTAATGATAACTCTACAGTTATAGCAATGTTAACTTCATTTGATTTTTTATGTCGTCTATTTAATTTATTGTAAAAAATTAGAAGCTAGATCAAAACATATCTATTGCTTGTTTCAGTATTGTAGCTCAACAATTATTTTGAAGATAGTAGATTACAGCTGATTTTTTATGTCGTCTATTTAATTTATTGTAAAAAATTAGAAGCTAGATCAAAACATATCTATTGCTTATTTCAGTATTGTAGCTCAACAATTATTTTGAAGATAGTAGATTACAGCTGACATACTCTAAGGAACGAGAAAGGAACACTGAACAACTCGACTTAAATATGTGAAAAGTGAAAACCATGTTTCATCACCCTACATAAATATTTGAACATGATGGGCTGTTCAAATCCCGAATTAAAGTATCAGGAAAAGAAAAATTTAGGGGATTGTCTCACAATTTTTACGAGATACTATAGTGCTAAACAATCTAACTTTTGGCGGTTAGATTTCAATTTAATACCCCCCTTGAAAACAAACGTTACAAAATTACCTTGGTAACACGAGGGTTACTGATCAAATTGTCGTGTTTTGAATTGATAAATTGCAATTGATAATAATAATAATTATTATTTATTTATTTGATCACAGTTAAACAAATTCAATATACAAATTGGTCTGCCACATGTCCGTGAGAATGTACAAACATTAAAACATTATAAAATATATATATTTCATATAAAACACATAAAAAGTATCATATACTAGGTGTATCCAAATTCTTTGTACCCTGATCTTGTATACTTTTCGGAATATTTTTCACAATGATGAGCATAAATTTTGATAAAAATATTCAAATATTCAATTGTTGTGTTGTTTTAACTTGTCTAAGAATTTTATTTGAAGACAATAGCAGGTTGCATTCAAAAGTTACATGCTTTTAAAGAAAGATAGTGTTTTTGTCGAAATGCGTGGTTTGAGCATCGAATTGATTTAACCCTCATGACGGATATATCATACCTTTGGATTATTTTTTTGCTGCATAAAAATGCAAACACAACTAACCCTGGGCATTTTAGCATTTATATATGACTCCATTGCGGTCATTCTGATGACAAAAAATTGGAGGATACTTCAACAGATGGGAGTAAGATACGCCGTCAAAGTTCAGGTGTGGGGCGGGTTTGTGGTTGTCACTACGGATATTTTGAATTTGTCATTTTAAAAATATCAAAATGCACTTGAAACTCACCAGAAATGTTAAAAGTGTTATCGTAATTCTGTAAAAGTAAAAACACCCATTACACTCTGATATTTAGAACTTTTATAGCAACATTTTGATTTTTCACATTTTTTCTCGAAAAATCGCAATTTTCAGATTTATGACGTCATAAATACGTAACATTTTGATAGCTTGTTATTTTTTTTTTGTCATGAATGGATAGAATAGACCCTTAGCTATACTATGTTACTAAATAAGCCCACTATATGGTTGTCAATATCGAAGATATACGGGAACATTAACCACCCTTTTGGATACCATGTGACAGGAACTAACATCTTTAGACAAAGGTTAGTGTGTATGGTATTCGTATAAAATTGACTATAACTCTTGGAAACAGTGTTCAATTGCCTTCACACTTTCAGATTATAAAGCTGAGATAGTTTGCTACTCACTTATAACAAAAACTTTCAAATTAACAAACTCTTTCTATTTTTAATACTTTTTTGAAAATAAAACACATCTGGGTACAAAGAATTTTGATGCATCCAGTATGCCATACACTAAAAATCGAATCATTTTGTATCGAAATATTATTTAATTGATAACGATAATTGTCGGTTGGAGGCTCATTAAGTTTATACTGTTAAACTATTTTGATATTCAAGTTTTTCAACTAAGCAACGGTTGGGTCAAATTCTGTAACTTAAATCATATGAAAGAGAATACAAAACAACCTAACAATGCTAATTTAGTGTGTAACGTGATTATCAGCTTTTTCAAGAAGACAGATAAATCAATGATAAGCCTTGGATCATTATTGAATTCTGCGGCCATTATTGTGACTGATACTTTCGTTCAATTTTCTTCGTACCTCATATATTAGACTGCGTGATGTTGATACGATTTTGTTTTTGATTTTTCAAATAGATAAATTGATGAAGAACTGCCTGTAGCTGTATGAGTAACCCTTCAAAACACTGAACCCCGTTTGATTGCATTTTGTTTTTGTATGATGTGAGAAAATTAAGACAATGCTCAATACACCGTTAAGGTCATACCTGATTTGTCCAAATTCTTGTCAACTCACTATCAACAAATTACCCATACTCTTGTATCTCACAAAATCTTTCACTTAGAAATTCATTAAAATGCCACAATATTGATCAAGCCTTGATAGCCTAGTATTGACATTGGCCTTAAATTCCTTAGGTTGTTTTCGAAGCGCCATTACTCGTTTAATTTAAAGAAAGCTAGTTTGCACTTTTAGTATAATGCTTTTTATTAGCAATCGTGTTTTTTCCTTCAACCGGATTATTTGCACTTGGTGAGTATTGACAGTATGAGTCTTACCATTTTAAGGTAGTTGACATATCATCAATCAATGGTTTAGGTTTCACGTTACACACTCTATACTCTTGGTATTAGCAACTGCGTTTGGTCAATGTCATTATTGTCAACGCCACAGGTTGCTATAGGAATGACCGACATAGGTTCCCAATTCACATCCAATAAAGAGGGAAACTCGTGATTTGAGATCGTACTTCAAAATTGGTCTTTTAGTACATGCTATTTAGAAGATACGTTTTGGACATTTTCATATACGAAATGTTCACTCGAACAAAAACTTTAATTGTATAAAGCTCTTATTTTTGACCCTGAACAAGAACTACATTGCTTGTTTTACCATAATCACATATTTTTCATCATATTTGTTATCTCTCTGGACCAATCCAGTATCTATCGTACTGTAAAGAAGATTTAAACTTCACGTTCTCTCTTAATAGAGTTCCTTTAAGAAGTCTATCACTGAAGAATAACCAAATAAGTAGAGTTGATAGCCAGAAGATGAATGACTTGTCTTGTATAGAATTGATGACTTCGTTTCATCATTCTGTTTATGTTAAGTCTAAAACACATGAACACGCTTTCACTAGTAAATTGTGTTCTGAGTTAAGTGGTTTGTTGTTCAAATGTTCAAATTTCTTGCATACTGCAAAGATCGAAAATAAGATAAACGCAGCAAATTGTACGTCAGGGTTTATTTTCGATAGTTTTTTTTTTAAGTTTTAATATCGTCAACTCCTTTTTTCAAACTTGTTCATTTGAAGTAAAACATATAAGCGTTACCAGCGTTTTTTTACATGGCTTTTATTCTTTTCGCCATTTATATGAATGATTTTCTTTTAGATCATATAATTATAAGAAGCGCCTATTTTCCCTAGACACAGCGTAACCTTTTACGCTTTTCTAGTATTCATTTAGTGATAATGTCCAATAGAATCAGGGTGAGAATATTTAATGAAATCATTAAAATGCAGTACTTTCTGCAAAATCGACGACATTTTACAATCGATGAAAATAAAAAGATCGTAATTGGATCTTGTAGACGTCAAGGTCGAGGACATCTTTTCTAGTACCTAGTCAGATTTGTTTGAACCCGACCCACATATGAAAGGGGAGCGTGGCCGAACGGTTGGAGTACGGGACTCGTAATACAGAGGTTGTGAGTTCGAACCCCTGCTGGTTAGACCATGTCTCCTTGTTTCCTTTGGCAAGAAACTTTACTGTTCCGTGGTTTGGAAGTCATGTAAAACCGTTGGTCCACTGTGCGAATGCTCCTTCTTGGGGCGATGCATACAGTATATACCTGGTGAATCCATTTTTATTGACCAACAGTTAAACACAATGGAGCAGTGCTTTACCTAAATAACGTACTCCCCGAATCTGCATGCAGAAATGGTCGTATGTTGCGCATTCACATTATCTGCATGTTATAACATCTTAAGATATTGCTGAAATTAATCTTTAAAATTTGTCTTCGGATGCAGCATGTAATGCTTACTACAGAAATTATATAGCTAAACAGAACTAAGTGGCTAGCGATCAAAAAATCCGTTAAAATATTCTATATCTATATTTAAGAACGTATTCTATAAAGGTATCCTCTTATATTTTATTTTAATAGGATCCTCAAATTTTAGAAAATGCCCTCTTTAAGGAAAAATACAAATTGCATAAAACTGAGACATTATAGGGCTTTATATCAAACGTAATTTTCAAGTGTGTAAACTTAGATATAAAAAAAACTACTTAATACTATATGATCCTACAGTACATTTGAATAAATTCACATTCAAGTCAAACATATGTATATTGTTTACTGCAGTTATATCCGCCATTTAATATTTGCTGTTCAAATGATACTGTTCACTTGTTAATCATGTTTGTTTTGAAATGTGTTCTTAATTAATGTATTTTTCCTTCCCACACCACGATATCAAAATACTCTTTTCTTGCTAAAATGATATAATTACAAAGGTATTTTGTTTATATCACATATGACTATATAAAAACAGTACGTACTTTAAGATATTAATATGAATATAAATGTTCCGTTGTGCAATCCAATTTCCTGAAAACGGTTTCCTTTGTGAAGTGCGTTGAACTCATTTGTTTATCTAAAAAATAATTCAGGCTTTGCAGTGCTATTAAGATTCTCCTTGTTTTTGCATTAGTATTATATTTGGTTACTCTGTGAATCTCTCTTCTTTTTTTTGGGTGCTGTTTTTACAATAACTATCATGACTTTAGAGTAGAGTAAAATTATTTTTAAGAATGCTTTAATCCGATTCAAATGTCATGAACAATCTGTATTTGTATGATAGAAAATGGTTAATTCACTACTTATCATCTACTGCTTCGTTTAATTATTCAATTTTTTTATCCAATAACAAAATAAATTTAATTTAACTGAACAGGGAATATGATTAACTTCAATTACCCACTAGTAGATATTTTGCTAGCTTCTTCAAATCAGCTTTTTCAAAGACAAATTATCAAAAAAAATATTGTGGAGCAACCTACCAAAATTATAATCAGTGCATTTCACCGTTGGAGCTTTTAAGAGTTTTGTAAGCAAAACGTTTCAGTTCAAATTTTAGAGAAATTATAACCATGATAATTGTATAAATTATAAAGATAAGAGCATTCGGAGATCATATAGGTTATACAACCTTCAAGATACAATTATATTAGGATTACAATTTACGATGATATGAAATCTAATTAACACTTTGTACAATGATACAAAGATTAAGTAAATCTTTTACTGTGATAAGATTTCTTATAGTATGAGGGGTGCTCTTGCAAAATGAGCGGAAAGTAACGAATTTCAAAATTGAGTTTATTGCGTATTCTAATTTTCTAAAATCTCAGTTTGCAAATGATGTATAATATGTTACACTTTCTTTCTTTCCCCATTCTCCATTTAAAGATCAAAATATAGACATCCCCTTTGTTGGTTTCCCGGCTGAAACATGATTTATTCTAACGACACTACATCGTTTAAGTCATTGCTTTATTCCAATACATGCTTAATAATATTATTTTAGGATAAATATGTACGATGAACTCTACTATGGATTAGATGGTTGTTTGTCTTGAATTTTTCGCTGCATTAATTCTAAAACGGGTGATCGTATTTTGCAACGTAAAACATTTTTTATTAAATTATATCTAAAAATACAAATAGAAAACCAAACATTACACTTTGCATTATCACATTCTTAAGTTTAGATCCTTCTTTTACCAGTCTCTTAAATTTCGAAATCAATATTTTAAAATATACTACAAAACTTTAATAGTCTGCAAACTTAGCCTAAAGCAGTGTTTGGCAAGGTTTGAACTCAGTTTGAAAATGTATCCATGTTTCTGGAGAAAGCGATTTCTTTCATTTGAAAGCAATTTTCTCTTTGTTGTTGACCCTAACGTTGAGAGCAATTCTTGAACTCCCGTAGTCAATAACGTCCTTGAAGGTAAATGTATATCTCAGTCTACTTTATGTAAAGCAATTTACCAAATGAAAACGTGTGATGTAGCAGCTATTAGTTTGCGTCTGATCAATCATTTTACACAAACTTAAAATATTTTGATATGGAAGTTGCAGAGGTATTTGTTGCTAAAGGTTTGCTTCTATTCTAATAAGTTTGTACTTCTATCAAATTTTATATTAATACGATGGGAGATTTTATATCAAATCACATGAAAATAACACTACAAGTAAACAAATTTGCAGTCGAGTACATCAAAAATGAAGTGTGCCAGTACAGTACAATGCTTTTGATTTTAAACGGAATATTTGCCTCGCAATTTAAAGGTATAGGATCAGATCACAATCTTATCCCCCAGGTTACCCCCATATTTTCTGATTATAAATCCTGAATTTCACCTCCACATTTTTTTCAGCTTCGGAGATATGGCATAAAATGTAAAATTAATTGGAATATCAATGTTCTATTTCTTATGTATTTACATAACAGCGTCATCCCCAGAGTTGCATACTTTTTGATATCTCTTAAGAGTAAACCTGAAATAACCTTAAGGTTTTACCTCAAAAATAAATTTATGAGGCCAATGTCATTTAGTTACAAGTAAATCAAACACATGTCGAAATAGAAGCCAGCACATTTAAGCATACATTTTCGTGATTAAAGAGTTCCTAACCCTTTCTGCTGACTTTGCAAACTTACAGTAACAAAGTAACTCTTAGCAATTCTTGTTGGTGGTCGAAATTATGGATCTTTACAAAAACGAACTTGCAATAATGTGACGTTATGTAAATTATAGCTTGACCCATCATGCTCATCATTATTATAATAGATTATTAAACCAAGACCATGACAAAAATGTACTAACCATGTATGGAATAAATACGCATAAAGTTCAATAAAATTTAAAAGATCTTTTAACAATGTGCTGAAGAGTCTGATGTTATGTATAATTTTTTCGGCGCCAACACTAAGAGTTAACAGTCCAATAATACTTTTTTTCAGAAATCCTTAAAATCAACCTACAGTTAAGTGATGTTGTTAATTATGTAGCACACAAAAAGTCTTGATGTACTTTGCAAATGAGCTTATTTTTGCAAGTTCCTATTTCACAAAGTATCTCAAAAATGAGGATTTCGGTAGGATTAATTGAGGCTTTCCGAAATAATATTAGATTGGACTGAAATTAATTGTGTGTCAAGATACATTACTTTATTTTCATACATAATTATGTCTACATTTTTTGCGCCATATAAATTTCTAATTACCTCTCATTGTAGTTGCGAACATTAGGTCTCTTCAAAATAAATTTTCGCAACCATATATTCTTTAAAAATAAAAAGACCACACAACAGGCTTACGTGGGCTGGTGGAGGAATTACGATTTACAATAATGCAAATATTACAACAAGCCTAGCTAAAAATATAATTTTAAAACAGGTTTGAACTTTGGTACATTGTATTATACATTTTGCCAGATCGTGTCACGTTCATTAAAATATCTGTTTATTTAAAATATCATTTCAATATTATTATCCCATTTGCAAAGAGGATTGGTAATTATTAGTTCCCATAGGAACACAGGTAATTATTTCAAAAGAGCTTTTATGCCGATAGAGAGCCCGCCCAATATATAATTTTCAATTAGTCTAACTAACCAGAATAATGGTTTTATGCACATTTCAACTATCCATGTATAAACCGAACGTACACCTCTTGTGATCGTGTGATTGTAAAAATGACCAAAAAATATTATATTCATTTTAAACGAAAATTGTGGTTTAGGATTAATATCTATGGTTTGAAGCCTGTTGTAATCTATTAGTAATGATATGACCTTTAATTTACTGAGATAAAATAAATGTAGTACTGATATATCTGATCTCCTTTTATTTCATTTTTATATCAGTAATCACATTGTTATCAGTAGAGTCTAGATTGGGCTCCACAAACTATTCAGATCAGTGGGGCTGTGTTGACGTAAAAAAATCTTAAATTTGGGCCAGTGTAATATTCATATTCAGAGAAGATATTGAATATTTATCACACATTTATTCCGGTGGTGCGACAACATATTGATAAAAATAGTGACCTATATTTGATATTTGACTGAATTATGAACTAACCTGTGTAATAAGAGGCAAATCATGATTGCCTCAACTTTAATCATTTTTGATCAATATAAGTGAAAAAGATGCAGTGGGCTTAACACTAAGTGTATATATATTTTTATAAGAATCCCGTTTGTGCACTAGGGGTTCATTTGAAGCCTAGATTTTGATCGCTTTAAAAACAAAATTATCAACATCAACATTATATATCTTTGTAAGCGTATTCAGTGATACACCAACTCAATGCAATTCATATGAAACAAAAAATAAATAAATAAAAATACGTTATTTCATTTCAAAATGGTTGCAAAATACCCAACTTGTGACTAATGTTTGATTTTTAATAACGACAAATTCCCGCCAAAAATGTGATATCCGCTATCCAAAAGGAATTTATCAATGGAAGTTGGCTCATAAAAACACACATATGCCCCCCCCCCCCCCTGTGCACTTAAGTTTTGGTTTGCATGTCAAAGAACACATCCCCACCTTAATATAACTTTGATTACAAGCTTATATTTCATCTTGCAAATGTATGTAACCATCAGGTACAGATTTTGATTTATTTAACACATCGGTACTCGATATTAATATTGTAAGTTGCTAAGCACATCAGATATAGGGCAAATTTAAATCTAATGCATACATTTTAGTTGCCCAAGGACAGCTTACAAATTGCCGTAGCTTTAAAAATGACGAAACAGGTGAATCAATTCAACCCATGACTCTATTTTCAAGGGCATATTTATTCCTCAATGCGAAGTGCTTGCATTTAGTCTTTTTGTTCTGTGCTTCGGGGTAAATACTATTTTGTATTCAGAACTTATATCAAATCATGTATTGGAAAGAAACTAGGGTTAAACTGGTGATTCTCTACGTTAGATTACGTAAAACGACTTTTATTGATCTTACTGTGCTGTATCGTTATGAATGATATTGCAATATCAATTATATATACAATATCAAAATCTATATTAGAATATCAAATTGAGAACAATTCGCTATGAGATTTTGTTTAATTTATTACGTAAAAAGCAATCTGGTGTACACAGGTGAGACAATTTCAAAAATGACATACGGTAATTTTGAAATAATGTTTTTTTTTTTATTATTTTTTAAATTAATTATTGCTCTAATCTTAGATCGTATATTTTTGGTCAATAAGTCTTAAGTCATTTTTTTACGTGTTATATTTAAAGATAAAGATATTTTCAGAAAAAGATCAATTGTCACATTGTCATCAATAGTTTATTTTTCTCCAGTGTATTTCATAAAGATCAGTAATTTTTAATGTTTGCTCTTTAGACTTATTTGTATGTTTTGTAAATAGTTTCATGTAGATTACTTGTTTTGCTTGTTTTTGTTTGCCTGTTGAAAAGTGGTATATCCCTTTGAAATTTCATGCCGTTGTACACTGCAAACACTCCGGTGTTAAATCAACATCCTCGGTGTTGGAGGAGGTCCACACCAACAATTAACACCGGTGACAAATTGTTGAGGTCATTCCAAACCCGTTTGATCTTAAGTAAACATTTATTAGGGCAAAGATGTTATTTACAAACACTAGTGTTATATATAAAATGTTGACTGAAAATCAAAGAGCATTGGAATGACGTTAATAATTTTTCATCGGTGTTAATTGTTGGTGTGGACCTCCTCCAACACCAAGGATGTTGATTTAACACCGGAGTTTTTGCAGTGTATATGTATATCTGAATTGTTGGTGAAGTCTTTATTTTGTTTCTGTTTTTACCTGTTGTTTTTGCTTTAGGCCTGCACACTTACTATTATTTAGGCAATATGTTTTATACTTTCACCACATCAAGTTGGTTACTTTGTTTTTACCTCCAAATTGTCAGATTGTATAAACCGATTTTACTGTATCTCATAAGCGTGTTATTTGTTTAACTGTGACTCTTTTTCTGCTTTGTGTCATGCTTGACGACAAATTCATAATGACTTGGATGCGATAAAATAGGTGAGTATACATTTGATGTTATTCATATGATATTTGATAATGCTTTGAGCGTAGTTCTATGCAAAGCGATTTTTATCAAATTTTATCAAAAATGATATTTGGTACCGGTGTGAAAGTAATCTTAGTCCCCCTGAATTGGTATTCCGCTAATTTACCATGTAACCTTAAACATAACATTTAACTTAGAGTGCTAAGTGTTGTTTGGATGTTAGAAGAATTAAACAGACTATGCAGAGATGTTTTAATGTAAATATATATTTTCGTTCGATTCTACCTTTGTCTTAATACTCAAACTTTGACAGAATTACATAAACACAATGTTTGTTACCGAAATAAAAATATTTAACTTCGGCAGATTGTAATGCATTACTTGAAAAACTAATAGTTGAATTTTATTATGCCAGAATTAAATTATATAAGTCCCTGTTAAAAACAGAATACAAATAAGACACTTATGACAATTGATGCAAACGGGAAATTCTACACTGGCCACCTAGCGCTCAATGACAGTGTGCTTGAAAGCTGACATCAAGTGTTGAGTAGAGCTAAAATGTTAAATTTATTCATGAGGGATTTAGCTTGAAAAAGTTAACATGACCGGTAATAATCTCAACATTTGACAAGCATTTCATAAAAATCTATAACAGAGCGACTGAAAATTTATTCAAATGTCAGTCAGATATCGTCAATAGAACATAAGTAGTCTTCTTAATTTAGTACATGGCTTTCGATACCTGCTTCGTGCCAATGAACGTTCAATCATTTAACACAAACCTGGCATATTTTAATATGAAACTTATTTTCAGTTAAGGATTTTCCTTTATTGTATTCAGTACTTAAATAAACTTCATAAGACCCCTGTCATTTTTTTTTATTTTTAGAAGATTTTTATGTCTACACCCTGAAATTAAGGAAAACTGTACCAATTACAGTAACATGATGCTTACTAATAAACAAAGGCTACAAACTATAGCCAGATCTTTGATACCTTCCATTGAACCAAAACCATGGCAAAAATGTGTTACAGAAAGGAAGCTATTTTTTCTTTTGGATTGACAGAAAACGAATGAAATACGCCTACGATTCACTCAAACCCTAAATATTTGAATATGAAACTTAATTTTCATTTCAGTTAAGGCTTTTTCTTTTAATCATTTGGTACTTCAATCAACTTCAAAAGACCCCTTTTATTTGTTATTTTTAGAAGATTATTTACACGCTAAAATTTAAACAATATGTCCCTATCATTAGAAAGTCACTGACCTTTTTTTGTTGAACTTCGCATGATTGCAGTGACTAATCTATCGTTATCCAATCAAAGGTAATTAAAATTAAAGGTCTTATCAAAAATCAATTATAGCAACATGGTGCTACCTAATACACAATGGCTAAAAACTACAGCCAGAATCGTTGATACCTTCCATTGAACCAAAACCATGGCAAATGTGTTTACTGAATGGAAGTTTTTTCTTTTGGATCAACTCTAAATGGAAGAAATACGCCTACGATTCACTTAAGGTCTTTGAGAGTCTAGATTCGTTAAGCATAGACCTAGCCTGGGGTCCCGGGGCACTTGTATCATGACCTTTGTTTCATACTTGAGGGTATCAAAAAGGCCCAAAATCACCAGTATGAATATTTTATGTAACCTATATTTAGGTTTGACTGACAATCATTGGATTTTAAATAACATTATGTTATACTTAATATACCGGTATATCTATTTGTAAAATTTCTCGCCATATGAATTTCATGCGACATACCACATTGTAGCAAGGCATTTTTGCCAAATCGTATCGCATCCATTCCATTTTTATATATTCATTGCGTTATTTCCATAATCATTACCTCATTTTCAAAAAAAGTTCATAGTTATTAGTTCCCATGGGAACAGAGGTAATTACTTCAAAATTATTATGCTTATTGGGATTCCAATAACCAATTTACAATTAGTCTAATTAACCATCAGTTATGATAGTGGATGATGATTTTTCTTTCCAATTATCCAGGTATATATAAATCATAAATCAAGCATCATTGAACGTAATACGTATACCAAATTGCGATAATGATATGTTTTATGAAAGATAAAACTGTCGACTTAAACGCTGACGAAACGGATAATGAGTTTTAATAACCCTTTTAGTTTTAAGATTAGTTTGGAGGAAACCTTTGTTCAGATAAAAGTGTCGAGGATAACCCCGTCATTCCACCTTTCCAGGAGTCTTCAAAGATTGAAGTGACCTTCGACCCAAAAGGTAAAAGTGTCCTTGTTGACCTCTTTGCCTGACCTTAATAAGGGGTTAAAGGTCAAAAGAAATGTCAAATTATGCACGATCTTTGGCGAGTGATATAAATTATGCATGTAAAAGTAATTTGACAACAAAAGGACAATCGGCATGGTCCCTATCGCTTTAGTGACAAGAGTCAAGTCTAATCTTTCAACTTACGGCATTTTCTTGAAAGCAATATGACACATGTTACGACCCAAAACAAGGATCAAGGTCAGAATTAACCTTTCGGGTTCGAGCTAAAAGCAAAGCAAGAATAAATACACTATAAGTCAGGATTTTATCAAATAAACAAACAATTTATTTACACAAACAATTTAACAGTGTAACTGTCTTATCTA
>JXSR01S039813.1:60680-70711 GCA_000969725.1 Ophiothrix spiculata | reverse complement strand
AATAGCCCATCTCACTTCCTAGTAATCCTTTGTTCTCAATGGGGGATATACCTACTTGACCTTTATATGAACCCCTGTTTTGCAGTGCTTTATATTAGAACAAGTTTGGCAAGTTAAATATTATATTTGACTTATCAAATAGGCCATAGCAATTTCACATCATGTTATACATTTTACACAAGTCTTTAAAACACTTAAACAAATATTATTAATTTTGCCAAAATCAGGGGACTGTAACACACATAATATGAGCTTTATAGTCCGCATGTATCCAGTTAAGTAAATGTCTGACAAATACAACACATGTACACAGGAGAGTACATAAACAAGCTTATGACTTAGTATATGAAATTCAATAATTTGTTCTTCAATTATCATATTAGTTTTCAATCGCTATAATCATTCATACTATTTATTCGAATAACGAACCCATTTATGACCAATTTATTAACGTAGGGGGTCCCAGCTTATTTTGTGGAATAACAAGTAACGGTTTTGTATTGTAAAACATGTTTCGAATTGGGAACACAGCACTTTCGGTTCATGTTATTATGTTGAAAGTGCTTGAATATGTATTCCAATGAATTTCTTGTCTATCTCTCTCTCTCTCTGCACTGTCAATCAAAATTACTGCCGGATATAGACATCCCTTGTGTTGGTTACTCGCCTGAGACACGATACGGCCTGCAAATGCACGGCACTGTTTACAAACGACACATGACCTACACGACCTACATCTTTAAAGTATTGCTTCATACCAATATATTTTAATTGTTTACATTCAGTTAATATTTAAGATGAATACATCTTAATGTTAATTGTAAGTTCCAGATGTTTAATCTTGAACTTTTTGAATGCTGAACTAGTTTGCAGGTGAAAGTTCATCTGAATAAATAGTCTTTCAAAACCCGTAAATATGTTTGTTTTTTCAAAAAGAACTATCAACGGGTTTTTCTTAATGTGGTTAAAACTATTTGAAATAATGTCATGGGGTTTCAACACGCGTAAATTAATTATTGTAATTTTTAGATACTATTTATTTAATCAGCAAAACTTAACAAGTATAGTTTTGGATTCAGTAAGTACTTTCTTTTACATACCCAGCAGCATCTATGCAATATTGTATTTAAATATGCGAACAATTTAAAATAGATGCGTCGATACAAAATCCATTCCCTAAAGCCCCACTTAGTATTACAGATATTCAAGTATATCACATTATACAAAATTCGTTCTTTGAGAGTAGATTTAGGCATTCACAGATGATTTTGTTTCTTTGGAAGGGTTTTATAAATTTATAAAACCGCCGATAAGAAGCTTAACCCACGAGAGAATTTCACATTTTTGAGTTCACACTACGCAGTCTTATAGCAGATATTGAATTGAAGACGAAGACCTCATTCAGTGTCATGGGAGATCAATTGACATCACGACCTTATTATCGATGATCGAAATATTATCAATTTTATTCCTGCATAGTGCATATGATATTCATGAGTTTCTTGAAGACACAAAGTTCTGCAATAAACGTAATGTCTAATTGAAGGAAAAATAGTAAATATGTATTACTCATTTCCCTGAAAGTTTGTGTACAAAAAGAGAATATAGTTTATATTTCAACATAGTTTTGTTATGGATTATAATTTATTAGCATTGATATGATTATTTTCTTACTAAGTAAAAACAAATGCCAATAGGTCTGATATTATCCTCTTTCAGTGACATATCAATAATCATATTGTAATCAATGGTGTCTAAAAGGGTGCTATACAATATGTAGACATGTGAAGCTGTGTAGACATAGTAAAATAGTCTATGCATATTGTATCTTGCAACCTTGAAATGAGGAAATCATCAACACTTTATCCGTACCATATTATGAAAGAGTAACTATAATTCTTATCAACACCAATCATGCTATTTCATAGTTTGATTTGACTAAAATAAGGGCACATTATATTGTACCATGCAGAGTAGCCATAAGCACTTGATTATCAATTTGTAGCTGTAGTGAAGCAATGCATTATAATATAAAACATCAAACTAACATGATTAAGAAGCATACGCTGTTGTTAAGAAATAAGATTTTGCAATACTTTAAACATATTCAGAAATTGCCTATGGGTAGAATGTCAGAAAAACAGGTGTAACAATTTAAACCATGACTTTATTTCCAAAGGGCATATATCTGTTTTCAAAATCGGTTGTGCTCAATAGTTGAATTGCATAATTATTGTGTGTTTATGTCAGACAATTCATTATCTCTCGTGTTATTGACTTCAAGGCAAACATACATTATGTTCTACTTGTGTTAGCTGGCATAGATTTCGAGGCGTAGACTGTATGACATTTTGATGAATAATAAGAGACAAATTGCAATTGCCTAACAAGAAATATTCATCATTTTTGTTGATCAATATGTGTGAATAGATAGAAAGGGAATCAAATAATGATATGACTTATGGAATACCTTGTGAGTCTATGGACTGCAAAAGAATACTTCACAACGGTAAAATAAGTAAAAATAGTTCAACAATTTTTACCGGTTTTGAATTATACGTTTGTGTTTTACATTGTTATAATGTAATTATCGAGTTAGAGCTGTACTTAATTCAACCGAGAGTGTTAGAGTGTACTTTCTTAGGGATTAAGTACACCAGGCATATGGCAAATGAAATCTGATACATAAGTTTAATTGCCAACAGGCAGATCACAAATTGACTATAGCTTTAAGAACTACGAAACAGGTGAATCGATTCCAACCATGACACAAGGCACTTTATTCCTAAATGTATAGAGCTTTTACTTGTTTTAGTTGTCTGTGCTCGAGGTATACATATCCATTTCGTATTCAAAGCATATATGCAAAAAAGTAGTTCATATCGCGGCAAAGCAAAGATTCTTCATACCTTTTTTCCAAATGATTACATACACATTCAATGTTCTATTTGTTTGACGGTATGTAATAATACTGTTATCCAGAAAAATATGAAAATTGCATCGAATACTACTATATTTCTTCCATATTTTAAATGGGTAAAAGCTGTTGATTTTGTTATCATTTGTTATTTATCTGTTGGGTGACTTTAATGAGAGCAGTATTAAATCTTATGCTCTATAATCATTAAGCAGAACTTTATCTATTAAGATACCCACACTTGTTCAATCATTCCATTCAATTAAACAGTTCCTTTCTCTTGAATTCTTTTCGAATCACAATTAGATATATTATCACAATGTTGTTGACTAAAGATGTCATAAGATTCCTTTTGATGGTTTGCTATAGACCCCTTTTCATTTATTTTTTCTATGTTTTATTTAATAATTTTTAAATGTTTTCATGATTTTTGTAGTTTCTAATGCTCTTGGGTTATTAACAGCATTTTTCTTCTTTCTGTTCTTTTGTATAATGTCTTTCTATCATCATGTTTTCGTTTAATGATATACCGGTTATTATACAGTTATAACAATGTTTACTTAATTTAATGTCTTATGAAATGTTTCATCATCCCGTTTCAAGTTTCAAGTGATGTGAAATTTAAAAAAAAAAATCAAAAATTAAAATAGTTTGACAGTTATTACTTCAAAAACATATTTCGTAATCAAATAAAAATTGTTATCACGATCCTTTTCACTAAAGTGTGGTTTTTCTTTTTAATATGATGAAAATCTAAATATCAATCGACCCTTGAAACTTATTGTTACACCATATCTAAATATTTATATTTTTCAATAAGAATACTTTAAAATCAATATTTACTTATACTTGAATTACCATGTAAAGTTTCCGAAGGTCGTTTTTTAAATACCATAACTACTTTAGGTGTAAAGTGTTTAAAAAACAATAAATATCAAATATAACGCACTTATATCATGAACAATATATAATCTTTTAATATTTAAAGACGTGACATGTATTAAAAACTTGAGTGACTCTTACTGTTGACGTTTGAAATATTGAAAACAAAAGATTGTGTGCAAATCTTAAGTTTACTTAGACTTGATTTTAATTTTAAACTTTCCAAGTAGCTGTTTTCAATATACATCTTTAAAAAGCAATTCAAAAACAGTTTTGTCTACGACGTACAAGAGGCTTTATATGTACATATATTATATTAAAAACCCGTATGCATTTTATGTTTCATAATCGGTCGTGCAAAGTCAATGAAAATATAAAATGATCCTATGTTATTTCTACAGTCAAAATAACAAGTATGAAACCATGTTAACTTTGCACAACTAATTCCATTTACATTTAACAAAATGCACCATGATTTTGGTATTGTTTGTCATACATCCATTAATTTTGCCCATTACAGAAGAGAAATAATTGTCTTATTCATATCTGATTTAAAATTAATTTGCATAATGTATCGTACTTTTTTAATTTGAAGCACTTATATAACTGCAAATATTTTTGTTACAGCCTGTATACTAAATACAAAACATAAAATATAAATATTATCGTTCACGTCTGAGTATTATTTGCGGATATTTGACCAAAATTAGTAATTAGTAACAGTTTTATATTGTAACTATCCCCAATTCGACAGTGCACTTTCAATGAACTTGATTCTCAAGTTCAATATTGAGTGTATGTTAATGCTAAGGCCAAAAATGTCGGAAGGTTAGTAGGTGATCTAAGGTGTATCATACTAAACAAGCCTGTGTCAATACAACTTTTCAACTTTTTTGTCTTCTTCTTCTTCTTCTATTCTGGATAATAAATGCAAAAAATGGCGTGAAAATTGTAAATTGTTCAATAGCTCATATTAAAAATGGAAGTTGAAAGCCCTTCTGATGCAGGCGGAAAACTTTACACGGGCTACTTAATGACAGTGAGTTTGAAATTTGATATCAAGTATTGAGTAGAGCTAATGTTGAATTCATTAAAGTCGACATGGTAATAAGCTCAACATTTGACAAGCGTATAATAAAAATCTATATCAGAGCGACTGAAAACATATTCAAATGCCAGTCAGTTTAAGTCAATAAAACATAAGTAGTCATATAAACTTTATGCATTGCTCTCGATGTGTGCTAAGTGCCAATAAACTTTCAATTATGTGTATTTTGTTTATTTTTACATACACTCAAAACATTTCATTGTCATTTTTCAGGTAAAAGTTTTTTAATTGTAGATAAATGAGTATTTCGATCAATTTTATGACTCTTAGATTTATGGAAGTTGTATACCTGATGTTAAAAGCTTATATTAAAACACCATACTGATGTATATACATAACGATGAAGATTAATTTAATGGTAAAGTATAAGAAAACAGTAGTTTCAATTTCTAATCTACCGTTCTTGAATATTCACTTGTTTGGAGAATCGTCAACTTTTAAACAGTTTACGAGAACACATTAGTAACCTGTAGAGCCATTTAAAAAGAATAGACAGAACAATTAAAGTTTAAAGGGTAAAACGCCGATGTATATTTAGTAAGAATCAAGCGTTGGGGTAAATTCAGTTCCTCACATTCAAACTTTTGTATGATACACATTTCGTTTTTAAGATATTTCAAGGCATTTTAAGGCAAATTTTACATATACATGTATTTCAATGTTTCACATCTCGGTACTCCTGCTTTACATATTACATTTTGATAATATTTTCTACATAGAATAATTGGTGGAAGTATTAAAAATCAAATTTATAATTCCATTATGGCAGATAAAAGAACAGGGAAATCAATAGTTTGAGTTTAAAATGTATGATTTTGACACTTTATGAACTGTTTCTAAATAACAAACACCCATATCAAACATTTTACCAGATCATATCGAGTATCTTCCGGTAATTATTTGCTCAGGATATCATGTCTCATTTGCATTTATTTTGCTCCCATGGGAACAGAAGTAAGGTATATACAAATTGAAAACCCGGTAAATAAATTTTCAATTAGCCTATTAGTATGAGATTTATTATATGCACTAAATAAGTATGACTGAAACGTGTTTGACATCATGTTTAATGATACATTTCAAGTTGACAAAAAAATTGAAAATCGAATAATTATTTCAAAATAACCACTTAAGTAAAATCGAAGGACACGTTTAGCATGTTTTCCTGACGAGCGTGCAAATTAATATTTCCAGTATTTTTGACTTAATTTATTCCAATTATATTCAATAACTATAGATATTTATTTATTTGATTTCTTAGAATTATGAACTCATTTTGAAAAATGTGGAAAATTAGTTGTTGTTTTTTCTGTTTTGCATTTTAATAACATGTTCATACTATATTCATCCAATCTTCGAACGTCCAAACCAGTGATAAGAACATACCTTCCTGGAATCCAAATAATTACCCTCACATTTGTTCATCCATGCAGAAAAAAGTGATGATACTCAACTTGAACTTTTATGTGGCTATTCCATGGGTGTTAGACTTGTATCGAAATGTAGGTCTTGAGTAGTAGTATAAGGGAAGGAAAGTAATTTACAAGAGAATTTTAAGTTAGAAATAACTTTCGCTACAAATTAAAAGTTTTAAAGGATCCATGCGATATTTGTATGTCGACGAGCTTGACGGTGAAAAACATTTAATATACCATCTGATCTGGATTTTTTAAATCATATTGCGAATTATCGATATTGTATTGTGTATAATAGCAAAAGCAAAATTTGATAAATTAACCGTGAATTATTGCCCTTCACGGCATAATTAACCTTCGAAACTTGAGATATATTTAAAGTATAATGTCAAAAAACGACCATTGACCTCTTCACCATTTATTTTTACTTTAGAAACAATTTATTCCGCTCATTTTGTCAGAGTAACCCACATATATTGTTTGACAACAAGAAGCTCATGGACTTTATTCCCCTCAAACCCAATATAAAATTGACGCCGAATTCACCAGAACGTTGTGCACTAAAGTACCGTATTTCTTGACTATCTCTCCAAATACACAGCTGTCAATCAAAATGACTGCCGGATATAGACATCCCCTGTGTTGGTTACCCGCCTGAGACATGATATGGCCGCCAAATGCACGGCACTGTTTCCAAATGACACTTGACCCACATCGTTAAAACATTGCCTCATTCCAATACATGCTAAATTATTTTCACTGGATTAAATATTTAAGATCGAAATTGATTGTGAGTTCCAGATGGTTATTCTTGAACTTTGGAAGCTGAACTAATTCTCAGATGAGTACTTCTATTTTGTAAGAGTGGCAACGCCTTGTTAATAACATTCTGTTCATCAAATATGAAATTAAGTTTGAATAAAATAGGTTATTTGATATCGTTAACTTTATGCAATATCTCAAAATAATAGACCAATTTTTCCAAAAAAAAAAGTAGTTAGAGTTTATGAGAATGTATGGCAAATCAGTACCTTCAATATTTTTGAAGATCATATTAAATTGTCGTTGCCCCTGACGACAAGAACAAATCTTTAAAAATTTTAAAAACCCTCTAAGATATACTCAAAGTGAAATACATTTCTTTTTCCTTTTAATTAATTTATTAAATGAAAACGCGTGAATTATATAAAATGATTAAATTATAAAAAATGTCCATTAAATATTTGACAAAAGGATATAAATAATTAGAAACTCCATAAAAGGTGTTTATTTTCAAACTTTCACTTTATCTGTTTTGTGCATATGCTTTTGATTCAGTTAGTGCTTATAAACCCCCCAACATCCATGCAATATTGTATTTGTGACATCTGCATTCATTTGGTTTAAAAAAATTGAAATAAATGCATCAATACAAAATGAATACCCTAAAGTCGTCATTTACTATTTACAGCTACCAAAGTACATCACATGATACAAAATCAGATCTTTTAGAAGAAATTTAGGTCGTCAAAGATGATTCTGTTTGCATTGAAAGGGTTTTTATAGATTCTTCGTATCGTCACATGAGCTTCTTTACCTAGGAGACATTCTTCAATTGTTGAGTTCATATTAAGCTGTCTTAAAGCTGATATTTGATCGAAGACGAATGCCTCGATTTTGTGTCGAGAGAGATCAATTGATGGCACGACCGTCATTATTAATGGCAGAAACATAATCCATTTTATTCCTGTATACTGCATATTGACTTCACAAAAATAGAAATGCAAAGCATACATAAAACTCTATCGAAGGTATTGCTTTATTTAACAAAGTATGTCGTTATCCATTTTACCGATGACAAACATTTAACATGTTCATATAAACATGAAAACATAGTTTAGATCTACAATGTTTGGTTACAATGTTACTCTGATATATGAATATTGATATTACATTTAATCTACTAAGATAAAACAAATATAGCACTGATATGTCTGATCTTATCCTCCTACATTTTTACATCAGTAATCACATTGTAATCAATATAGTCAAGAAAGTACTCGACATAATATGCAGACCAGAGGGGCTGTGTTGACGTAAATAAAAATAGTTTGGATGGTATACCAAAACAGTGGTATGGTATTGTCATAATGAGGATACCTATGAGTAGGTTATTATTGCAAAATTATATCCCGACGATATTATTAGACAGCGTTTACGTTTTTAAATCTATAGATCATGGTAGGTAATATTTTTGTTCAAAGGATCCGTGCGATGTTTGTATTTTAACGAACTTGACAGGGAAAAACATTCAGATACACCATCTGATCAGGGTGTTTAAACTATTTTCCGAATTATCGGTATTATTTTTTTGTGAGAGTTATCAGAGAGAAACATAACATTTTGACTTCAAGAAAAACAGTCGATAATACTTATCTTACTTATATCATAGGGTTTCAGAATGTGTATCAAGAAGTTATTATGAAAAGACATGTCAATCAAAATGACTGCCGGATATAGACATCCCTCGTGTTGGTTACTCGCCTGAGACATGATATGGCCTGCAAATGCACGGCACTGTTTCCAACCGACACTTGACCCACATCGTTAAAACATTGCCTCATTCCAATAAATGCTAAATTATTTTCGCTGGATTAAATATTTAAGATTGATATTGATTGTGAGTTCCAGATGGTTCCTGAACTTTGGAAGCTGAACTAATTCTCATATGAGTACTTCTCTTTTGTAAGAGTGGCAACGCCTTGTTGATTACATTCTGTTTTGCTTTATGCAATGTGTCAAAATAATAGAAAATGGAATATACTTTAAAAAAAATTGTTATAGAGTTGATGAGAATGTATGGCAAATCAGCATTCTCATGGATTTTGCAAGTTAGTTAAAAACACTACCTTCAATATTTTTGAAGATCATATTAAATTTATCGTTGACCCTCACGGCAAGAACAAATCTTAACATAATTTAAAAAAACCTCTAAGACAAACTCAAAGTTAAATATATTTCCTTTTCCTTTTTACTTAATTTATTAAATGCAAAAACGTGAATTATTATACTACAGGGTGGACCAATAAAAGCGTTATTGAAGTTTAAAGTCACGTAACTTGAAATTGGAAAATAATTGGAGAATAACGTTTATATATTCATAAATTATCGTATCTAGTCCGTGTATCATGACCATTTCAGGTCAAACAAAGCTTTCATTGCAAAGTTATTGACATTTGTGCAAAAAATGCCGAATTCCACTTTGTCCACGGCCGGGAATACTTTAATGTACGCTTGAATCATAATTTGGTCTACAATCAGCATGGTTTTTATTTCTTTATTACGTTGATGCTTATCATCATCGTATTAAAGGTGCATATCATTGACTGAGATTACTATTGACATACATGCATGCATCACAATAACATAAATTTAATGGTGTACTTCAATAATAATCTAAAGAATTTATTGGGCGCGATTTTCAAATCGGCAAAGACAGTGCATGGACTTTCATTCATTACGTTGGTTTGTAAGGCGGTAAGAAGAGGAAGTTCACAAGTCGCAAGAGAATATTTATTGCTGAACGTTTTTTTTTAGACTCTGTAAATAGTCTGTGTGAATGATTCACTTGCATTAGGAATGACTTTTCTAATGCGCATATCTACATGACTATTAATTTTTTTGAATCTTGAATGTGTCATCACCTTCATAGACTTCAAGAAGGCCTTTG